>CM056722.1:42598875-42886905 GCA_029844215.1 Przewalskia tangutica | reverse complement strand
TAGGAAGATGGTGCGGAAAGATGTGCAATGGTCGAGGTGTGTTTGATCACGAGTGCGCGATTGCAGATTTTGATCGATTCGGTAGTGGTGAGTTCCCAGACGTGTTCCCGGATGACCTCCGGGTATCCCTCACGAGAGGAGATTGGGTTTGTTATTGAACGCATATTTGCGGATACCGGCCTATCTTCCATTAAGCGCCATCTGAGAATGGCACGCAGGGATTGAGAAATGAAGGACGGTGAGGGATTTGCTAGAAAGAGGCTTCATTAAGGCCCAGGTGTTTCCCCACAGAAGCGTGGCCGGTATTATTCTGTGAAGAAAGAAGAAGGGCGGAATGGCCCAATAGCGCATGTGTTGTTGATTACGGGTGGTGAACAAGGTGACATCATTAAGAGCAGATACCCCTTCCCAGGATTGATGATTTGTTCGAAGCCCTAGCCGATTGCGAGCGGTAGCGAGATGTTTCTCCCAGCAAAAGATTGATACCAACGTTACGGGCTATCATCGAGGTTCGTGTGAGAGAGAAGATGGATGTCCACACACAAACTTGCATTCGGGGACCGATGCGGAGCATTATGAAGTTCGAAGTGCAAAGTATGCGTTTGGTGACGATGCTCAGAAGTGGTATTGTTGGATTTGATGAGCCGGAGTGTTCGGCTCATTTTTGAACACGTGTGTGATAGTGTTCATTGATGATATCTTAGTTTATTCTCGCTCGGGCGAGGAGCATGCGGGCATTTGAGAATTTGTCTTGTGATTCTCGAGGACAATGGTTATCGCGCCTTGGATTTTCCAAATCAGTTTGGTTAACTCAGATGGCGTTTCTTGGAGCATATTAGCCGGTGATGGCATTCGGTGGATCACGGCGTGGCAAGATCGGCGATCGAGGACTTGGCTAGACCTACTACTCGGCGAGGATTCGCGTTTACGGGCACTTGCGAGGGATGTGTACGGCGGTTAAGTGGAAGTTTGCTTCTGTCTGCACCGTTGACTAAGAAGTGACTTCGGAGAGGAAACGCCAAGTTCGATGGGTGATGCGCTTGTAGAAGCGGGGTTTCCGATTCTTGAAAAGAAGGCCCGTGGCCGCCCCGTTCGCACTCTTCGGAGGTCGGATATGGATTATGTCGTGTATTGTGATCACGTCCCGGAGCATTCGGGTTGGGATATTGTGTTGATACAGCGCCATGGCGGAAGTTACTGCGCATATCGTCAGAGCGGTGAAGAAACACGAGAGGAACTACCCAGCCCATGATTTGGAGCCGGCGCTTGATTCACGCTTTGAAGATCCGGAGGCACTATTTGTATGGGGTTCACGTGGATATTTATCTGCACCACAAGAGCCTCCAGGTATATCTTCTTACGGAGGAGGAGTGAACTTCTATGCGAGACGGTGGTTAGAGATGCTAGGATTACGATGTTGATATCCTATACCACCCGGAAGGCCAATGTTGTGGCGGACGCTGCAGTCGTAGGTCGATGGGGAGCCTATCGGATGTGCAGCTAGAGAGGAGGGACATGGTTCGTGATTTGCATCGATTAGCGAGCAGCAATTGTCCGTTTGATTGATTACGATAGCGGTGGGGTTAGAGTTCGTGAGGTTGCGGAGTCTTCCGTACGTCGGCGAGTGAAGAAGCCCGGCATGATTCGAGGATCCAACTTTGATTCGATATCGTGATACAGCTCTTCGTGAGGGCAAGAAGTCCTGAGTGACTGATGGGGTGCTAAGGTTTGAGGCGGTGTGTGTTCCAGATGTTTCAGGACTTCGGCGTGAGTTCTCGGGGAGAGCACACACGGTAGTAGCGTTACTCTATCCATCCTGGTCGACCAAGATGTACCACGACCTTAGATCCGTGTATTGGTGGGATGGCTTGAAGAGAGCGTTGCAGTTCGTAGCTCGGTGCCGTGTTGTCACGGTGAAGGTAGGCACCGAGGCACGGTGGCTTGTTCTGACGATTGAGATCCAGGCACGGAAGTGGGAGGTAATCAACATGGACTTTATCACGGGATTACCTGCACTCGGAGGAGACATGATTCTATATGGGTTATCGTCGACGGTGTAAATCAGCCCACTTTCTTCCGTTCGGACGGCATCTTTTGGTGAGGATTATGCTGGACTTTATATCCGAGATCGTCGATGCGTGAGTCCCTAGTTGATCATGCTCGCATGCAGGAGCCAGCATTTACTAACAGAGGTCCTTCCGAGGGGCTTAGGGGACGGTGAAGTTCGAGCGCAGTCTTGCATTTCATCCACTTATTGGCAGACAGACAGGCGGACGCACTATCCAATTTGAGGATATCTGCGAGCACGTGTTATTTTGGTTGACTTGATGGTAGTTGGGAGGATCATTTGCCTCTAGTTGAGTTTCATATAATAATAGCTACCACTCGGTGTTCGCACGGCGCCTTATGAGGCCTTGTATGGGAGGAAGTGCGGATCGCCTATAGGTTGGTTCGATGTGGGCGAGTGCAGCTAGTGGGACCAGATTTGGTGCGGCGAGCGGTGGATAAGGTGAAGCTTATCCAGGCGGCTATCACACTCGAGTCGGCGAGTCGTATCACGAGATCATCGTCGTCGGCATCTTGAGTTCGAGGTTCATGATTGGGTTTTCCTAAAGGTGTCACCCATGAAGGGTGTGATGAGATTCGGGAAGAAGGAAGCTTACGACCCAGTGCGTTGGGCCATTTCGATTGTCGCAGTGGTAGGCGTTGCTCATGAGTTGAATCTGCCGTCCGATCTGGAGGCAGTGCATCCGGTTTTTCACGTATCTATGCTGAGGAGATGTATCGGGGATCCATCTAGGGTACACCCGATTGACGATGTCCTGGTGACCGAGGGGTTATCGTATGAGGAGATTCCCATAGCGATAGTCGATCGTCGAGTTAAGCGTCTGCGAGACGAAGGGCGTGGCTTCCACAAATCTTGTGGCGGGCAGGCTCGGGGAGGAGATGACGTGGGAAGCCGAGGAGGACATGAGACAGAGGTATCCTCACCTATTCTACACCTCCGTAATTCACTTTCCTACTTGTAAATTTCCATTATCATTTATGCCTAAGTGTTGTTTTGTGGCCGCGTGTGGCATTTGCTAACTGTTTAAGCTTCTTCGATAACTGTCTTGAGAAGGAACATTCGGGACGAATGTTTCTAAGGAGGAGAATGTTATACCCGTATTTCCGGGTATGTCACGTGAGGACGTCGTCTAGTTTAGCCTTAAAGATAAAGCAAGTTCGAAATTTGTACACAACTCGCTAAAAGAATCGCTTTCGACGAAGCGTTTCCGAAGTTTTCAGAGAGAAAATTCCGGCTATGACATTAAGTATTTTTGCGGATTTTTCCGAGAGGCGAAACATTTTGGACCAGCGGGAGGGCAACACTTGGCACCACTCCCATTGATGGACTTGAATCGCCCATCGACGAAAATGGAGGAACTTTTGGCACGTTTTTGTGCCGTGGCACAAGTCAAGAGTTGGTAGGATATTTGTGTATAGTTAATCCTCACCCTACACTTGCCTTGCACTTGTCTTAATCTTGGCCATTGGTTGGCCACTTCTTGACCTATAAATACCCCCCTTAAGATGAAGAGTTCTTCATCCACAAATCTTCCAAGTCTTGAAAAATCCCTCTCCTCTCCTTTGTAGCCATTTCGTCAAACACCTCCCCCTCCTCGTGAAGGTGGCCTTGGCGAATACCCCCTAGCCTAGCCAAATCTACCCCCTCCCTTGGTAGAAAAGTTGTCTTCTAGTATTGTTATAATGCCCAAAATACCCTAGCCCAAATCCCTTAGTACTTAGTAGAAGTTGTGAAGAACTTCTAAGGTTCTTGGAGCTACCGGAGCGTACAACATAGGAGCTAAACCTTGCTCAGGCGCGACTTTATCTAGGATATTATTGGGCTTACCGAGGTAATAATCCTAACCCTCTTTTGAATTAGAGAATACTTCTTTGTTGTAGTATAAGGATAAGTATAAATACTTAGAAGTATATCAGAATAGAATTGAAGTGTTAATCACTTAGAAGGGTTTAAAGAAGAATAATCAAATCAGATTTACATAGGATCGTTTTCACAAGAACTTATATAGCTCACCGGGTAGGGAAGTGCTGCCCGAATTACCATAGAATTATGAACCCCCTGTTTAGAATGACCTTCAGAGTATTCTTTAATAGATATGTGTTACTATTATAGGTGACTCATACGACATATTCACTTGGCGGTGGTTTTCAATGAGAAGGTATGTGATTCTTCCTAAAGCATGATATTTTACAATATAGTAATGGTGAGCGTCATGTGTTAACCGAATAATAACTACGCAATGTCTTTGACTTAAGCTCGAATAATACTTACTAAGAATGCCTCACGCTTAAGCTCGAATAACAAAGAACCGAAAACATTTCAAAAGAATATCAATCATTTTTTCGTAAGATAAATATTTGGCTTTTTAAAACAAAGCTTAAGAGTTATACTAGCTTTATGGGAAGTTAGGTATAACAACTTAAGAAAGATAAAAAGGAACTGCTTACTTGTTTGTTTATAAAAGCCTTGTATTGATTCGCTAAGTGTAGTAAGATTGTGTGATAAGTAGAGATTTTATGATTCTACCTGTGTTAGTGTCTTGTAATGCTGTGTAAAGGGGTAATTCTTGCTGTGCTTACGTTGTTAACAGGTAAGTCCGTTGTATCGCTATTGTATCACCTACCCTCCGACTTAATTATACCGGGCTTGCCATCGACGGGTCTATACGGCCTACGCGGTTCGTGAGACTATGCGGAGCGCGGTATGCTCGGGATGGATCATTCCGGCGCTTAGCCTCGACGCGGGGATTCCTACGCGGTCTGCTGAGACTATGCGGTCTTTGAGGCTACGCGGGCCGCGGGAGCCTAGGCGGACGCCGGGGTTGGCTGCCCCGACGCGAGTATACCTCACGCGCAGTGCGTGTGACTCCATGCGGACCGCGGAAGTCCGTGATCAGCACGCAGAATGATACTATGGGCGATCGGCCTTGTCGATCATTCGCGGCCAGACTAGACCTGTTACGCTTCCTAGTCTCATTATTGTTTGTGATATGGCACTATGTGCAATGAATGATTGTATTTGTGAAAAGGTTTTAAATACTTTGATTTCATTTAAAGTACTTTATAGTTTCACATACTTGGTACTGTTATCGACCTCCTTGGGGTGCGTCACGCCGCAGTAAGGCAAAGGTGCTAGATCCGCATCTCAGGATCTCTTTGCATTGGTGTCGAGCTCCATCTTCTCCTGAGGCTCTACTTTTTGTATGATCTCCCGTATCGTAGATAGTTTGTCAGATCGAGGTATGGCGGGGCCTGTCGCCATAGTTGTATATTTCAGAGTGCAGAGTCAGCAGGCCAGTGTCGGATGTAGCGCTAAACCTTGTTCATATATATATGCCGAAGGCGACGTTTGTTCACATAAGCGTATCTTATTTTATAAAGCTGTTTCATGTCTTGTTTTATATTCCGCTGGTTACTCTGATGTATGACTACTTGGGTGCCCTGGTAAGGCACCAGTCACGGGCCCCGGAATGGGTCGTGACAATACTATAATCATTACCAACCTGGATACGCAATCCATATAGTCCTTCCTGGGTCATCACGCTTTTCGTGCCGCATCAACATAACTCGTTAGGAGACGACCCTAACGACACAGCTCTATCGCACGATCTCAGAGTGAGAAGAATGGAAACCAATCCTAAATGTCCTGCAGCCTCCTGATTATAGATGTGGTGCACAACACACCGATAATCAAGACTCTACTAGACACGGTCTCAGACACTTTCAGAGGACTAATCGCTCTCGATACCACTTTTGTCACGACCAGCCGGGCGCGGTCGTGCCTACACAGGCACCCATAAAACATACAACATAATAAACTGCTGCGGAAAATAAGTAACACACATTTTTTTTTTAAACCAAGGCAAAGACGATAAGGCTGCCGTAATATAAATCACCCAAAAAGGGCTTACACTATCCAAAAATGTAATTACAATTCTAACCAAATCACCCATACGTGAATACGGACCTCTAAGATGTGGACACCTACTATGACGGACAAGGCCCCGCCGCACTGAATATACATAGTCATGACAACTCCGAGCATCGAGCCATCTCAAAATCGAACCAGATCCTAAGCTCGCGGATCCATAATCGTACCTAAACTCGCAGACATTTAACGCACTCGGCCGAAGCCGCATAACAGTACCGAATATGGAATGTAAATAAAGTACAAGAAATGATCATAAGCATACAAAGGAATGACAGAGCAAGTATAAAAGTACATACGGATCCTCGCCGTGTCATTACCACTTATGAACTTAATTGCATATCATTATCTTTTCCATTCCATTAAGAGTTATAGCCATATCTTACGCATATACTTAGGAAAAACATCAAGTTCATTACCATATAACCTTACTTATCTTTCATAACCTAATCGGCCGCTACGGAGGGACGCTTATACCAACCGGGGGCGATAAGGTCACATAGTCTGCCCCTAAAGGTATACTGCCCGGCCCATCTCTGGGTCGATAATGTCATATAGTGCGCGTAAAGGTATACCGCCGCCCATCTCGGGTCGATAATGTCATATAGTGCGCGTAAGGTATCTTGCCGGCCCATCTCTGGGTCGATAATGTCATATAGTGCGCGTAAGGTATCTCGCGGCCCGTCTGGGTCGATAATGTCATATAGTCTTCCCGTAAAGGTATACTGCCCGGCCCATCTCTGGGTCGATAATGTCATATAAAACCCGGGAATTTAACCCAACGTACTACGCACCTCTACTCTTTTAGAAAGACTCATTTTCAAATAAAACTTCCCAGATACTAACAACCGTAGTATCAAGTCATCTCTACCTTTCAGGACAAGTCACAATACCTTTTTAGAAATACAATTACCGACTTCTAAATCAAGTGACTTCTTTCTTAAAGACCTTAAGCAATTGGTACCTTTAAAACAATTTGCCCTTCTTTATTTCAAATCATTTCTTGTTTATGATACTGAAGAAAAACATTCTCTTAACCTCCCATAAAGTTATTATAACCAACTTCCCATAAAGCCGTCATACTAACTTTATGTCTTAAACTAATTCATTCTTTTTATAACCAAGAGACTTATACTTTCAAATCAAATCACATAGCTTTCAAAATACTTCAAGTCTCTTAACCTTTAAGAAAACAAGTTTCAAAGTCCTAAAAACTTCATACGTAAACTCTTTCAAATTAAGCAACATATACTTTGGTGCATTGTGAATAAGTTATACTTATTTATAACGATCTTATTCAAGTAGTCATGATCTAGAAAATGTAATACAATTTTGTCTTATCTTAGCTTCTATGCAGATGGAGAATTCTACTTGTTTTAACATAATTAATTGTCATTACATTTTCCTTTATTAACGCTGCAATGGCTTGTTCGATACTTATTCTCATTTGTGCCGTAAAATTAGCCAAGTCAACTCGACTCCAAATACTTCCTAACGACTCTACCAACATCCCCATAAGACTTGGTAAGGACTTAGGATTTCTTAGACGTAGCTTTACATAGAGTAAATCAACATAACTACCTCTTAACTTCTAAGAGTAGGCGAAATCATGAAATACTACTACATGTATATTTCATACATAGAATCATGCCAAAGGAAGGAAGAGGTTCACATACCGCGACGATTATCGACAAGTAGCAAAAAGCTCCAAAGTACTTCAACCTTGCTAGCTATTCCATCCTTCAAGTAGAATACGCTATACTTGGTACTTCAACCTAAATTGGCCATAATACATCCATTAACCTCTAGCTTCGAACGTAGAATATTCTAAGTGCTAAGTCACTAAATTCTACGGAAAATCGGACAGCACTTCCTTTGTTTCTACATACTTTGCCACCTTTTTCAAGGCCGAATACAATAACCAAACACGCCACATTTAAGGCCCAACAAATCAGCTAACCAAAGGGGATTACACGCCTTAACAGAACGTGTAAAATTCCGCCCCACCAAAAACATTAAACTAGTCCACAATACAAATGTCAATTCGGCCAAAAAGTGCAACAACCTATCAATCTTTCCAATTCCTTTTCAATCCAAGTTCTTAGATCTAGCATGTCATTTAGTCATAAACAACTTAGCAATTATAACCACCTTAATCAACTCTTAGATAACATGCGACGACTAAACTAGTAACTAAATTGAATTACAATCTTAAAGGCTAAATCATTCAACTTTCGGATTCCATCCAATTCTTCCATAACACATATCATTCTTCATAATATAATCCACATGATCATTTCTAACTACTACATGAAATCTCGAATTAATATAGCAAGACGGAAATTATTACCTTCTTAAGCTCAAAATGATCCAAAACCCTAAGTCGATCCTTAGCAACTCCAACTCCTTTTCTTGACGTTTCAATCCGCTATTTGCAACCCTTAGAAGCTTGTGAAAAACTCCTCTTCTATTTCCAACTTCAAAGTTGAAGAGCTCCCTAAGTTTTCGCCTTGCGACTAACGTGAAAACGCCGTTTTTACGAAATCTTTCTATTGAGATATCCTTACAATACCCTTAGGGACCTTGGGTTTAAGTCTTGTGAATAAAGGATCACAAACTAAAATTTTTGTGTGGGACTTAGCATGAACCCGTGAGCTCCCTCTCTTAGCTCTCTAATATTTCTTGAAATATGACTAAGTGTGGAACTAGTCTTGCTACTAGTATGCATTTATAACACTATGGAGGGTCAAGACTTAAACAAATGGTTGGCTAAGATGATTTTCACTAGGATCAAGCCCATGTGGCCCTTTGACAAGTCAACAATATCAAGCTCTATAATTAGCAAGACTTTCTCATCTTTACCATGGTCAAATGACCCTTTTGCCCTTGCATTAATTCGACCAAGCCATGTGGGAGGGTGCCACGTGTCGCCCTCCCATTCGTCCATAAAATTCCGTAACCCTCGTGGGTCCCACAAAACGTAAAATTCCTCGGGTGGGCCCCACACGACCAAATCCGTAAAATAAATTTCCATAATGAAAATATATTCCATAATCCTCAATTCATGCATTTTGAGAATCCAATTCTCCTCAACGAACATTTTTCCCTTTCTGACGTTCAGAAGATTTTCCGTCGGAAAAACAATTCTTTCTTTCGTACTAATTTCAAGTCTTGAGTTCCTTACGTACATTCTCTAAAAAAATGTCCTGGAGTTACGGGGTGTAACAATAGTACTGCATGGAGGCTCTTTAACTTTGTTTAAGGTATTACATGAGATTCTGTTGAATATTCACAGGAATTTGGTTCCTTACTTAACTATTTTGAATTGGTGAAGTGCATGTGTGTTATATTGTGGCCCTGTGAGACATCTGTTGGTTTGCTGGATATAGGTGGATAGACATAGTTATAAAGGAGACTCTGTCGATTTTTGTTTTTCTAGCATAAGACTTGTTATGAACATTTGAGGACGAATGTTTCAAAGGGGGGAAGGATGTTACACCTCGTAAGTTTAAGGAAATAATTAAGAACGTCATTAAGGAAATTAAAATACTTAAGGATGTGATTCCGGAAAAGTTTTTGTTACAACGAGCGTGACAAGGGAATTGGAAATGATAGTTATACATATATATATATTCCGTTATGAATTAGTAATGTATATAAGTTACGACAACAAGGACATGAGGCTTTATGAAACTTTCGGGAAATTAAAAGAAGAGAGATTAAGATTTATTACTTGGGGGATTGATTTAATTTAAGTAGACAATGAGGGATCAAAGTGTAATATAAAAGAGACCAAAGTGTTAACACTTGGTTTTCAGATTTTATAATTAAAACCTTACTTAACCTATTTTCTAATTCATTCATCTTCTCCAATTCAAGCATACGCAAAACTCATCTCCTTTCCTCCCCAATCCAACCAAAAATACATCCTCCCCATAGCCAAGAAAATTAAGCTTTCAAATTCCCCTCCTAGGTTAAGAATGTTCACCTAAATTAGAAGCCAAAAATTAGAGAAAATTTGGGCAGAAAATCGGGATTTTGGACAGATTTTTAGTCAACTTTGAAGGGGTATATCTCCTCGTATATTAGGAGGTTTTAGGTGTTTCAAAAGCGTAAGATGAAGTTCGCCGAGTCTAGTTTCCAACTCAATAAACCGCTCGTCTATAAGACATTGGAGTAGAGAATTATGGACGTTACAAGTTCAGCTGTCAAAATAGTGAGCAAAAACGCTGCACTGGGCCGAAAAGAAACTGCCCAGATTTCAGATTTTTGAGTGAAGAATTTGGAAGAAAAAAATGGGTAAGGATGATGGGTTAACATTGTAGTCATGCATTTCAATTTGGAGTTGAAGGGAGAAAAAGAGGTGCAATTCGATGAAACAGTGGCAAGAAAACCGCGGGACTGTTTGGGCGAATTTGAGGTATAAATCATTCTTTCTTGTGATATAATTAGAATGCATATTGTTAGAACTAGAGAAATGAATTGGTGTTAAGGAAAAATTGGAATTTCAAGCAATGCATGTGAATGTGGGGATGTGAGGACGAATGAAGGGCCATTTTGGTTACATTAGATTCAATTATTGTGTTGTTATATTGTTACTAATTGCATGTGAAAATTGAAGATGAAACCTTGACATTTAAGTTATAATTAGTTACATGGAAGTATTGAAATATGAAATTGGATCCTAAGAATTAAGAAAAGAGTTTTGAAACCATTACAATGTGGTTGTTAGCCGAAACTTCCATGAAATTGTTGGACATGGTTGTCTCGTCGTAAGGTTGTTTTGTTAAGTTATAATGATGAGATATAAGTTATGACTTGTTATTGATTTGTTGAGCTTGTTGGTTAATTGTGGATACACACATAAACAAGGGAAGTGCTGCCCAAATTTTTATAGAAATAGGAAGCCGTTATTCAATATAACTTACGTTAGAAGTCCTAGAATTAATGGTCGTATTATTATTATTATAGGCTGAAATACTAGACGAGGCGTATCCTAGTATTGCATTGGTTGTGCGACTAAGAGGTATGTGAGACTATCCTTCTTTCTTTTGGCATGACTTTATGAAAAACTTTCATTTGACATGATTTTAATAAAAGTACGGCGGACGTACATGATTTTCTACAAAGTTAGTGTTAAAGGATAATTGTTATAATAAGTGCCTATGATTTTCAGTAAAAGAGTTTATTATGATGATATTATCGAAAGTCAAAAGATGATTTCTAATTGCATATGGTTGCTCATGATATCTACTCGTGCCAAGTCTTATTACACATTCACCGAGTCCCTCACATAGAGGGCCGACAACATATTATATATTCCGGGTTCGAGTCCCGGCTATTATTATTATATTACTTGGGTTCGAGTCCCAAGCGGGTTCAACTCTCGGTTTATTATTTCATATACTTACGTGGGTTCGAGTCCCACGATATATATATACTTACTTGGGTTCGAGTCCCATGACATTATATTATTTTATATACTTACGTGGGTTCGAGTCCCACGATATATATACTTATTTGGGTTCGAGTCCCATATTATATATATATATATATATACTTAGGCGGGTTCGAGTCTCGTGCTATTATATTCTGGGGGTAGGAGTCCCTCATTTTGACATGACTTTCATATTTAAAAAAGGTAAGAACTGATTTTCATTACTCTCATTTTTATAAGACACAACTGACTCTTATTGTTTATGGCAAATTTATAATTGGATTCTGATTTTCATACTGATCTCCTGTTACTTGCTGGTTAATTATGATCTCATTTACATTATTTCTTGTTTATATACTCAGTACATTATTTCGTACTAAACCCCCTTTCATCGGGGGGCTGCGTTCATGCCCGCAGGTTCAGGTTATCAGATTGGTGATCCTCAGGCTTAGGACTCCTACTCAGCTGATTGGAAAGCTCCTTGATTCAGAGCTTATCATTTTGGTACAAAACCTCTTTCATATTTATGTACATATTTAGGGGCACGACGGGGCCCTGTCCCGTCATATGTCATTATCGTACTCTTAGAGGTCTGTAGACAGTTGTGGGTGGTAGATGTGTTTTGGACTTGAGTAGATTTTATATGCGTTTTAGCCAGCTGTATTATTGTACTCGTTTTGGGGATGTTCCCGTATATTGTAGCAGCCTTGCCGGCTTGCCTATTTTGATTGTTCCCGTGTCTATGTGATCTTATTGGGTGGAAGCCTAGTCAGCTCGCCTACTTTGGGCATATGTTATAGATGCAGCATTATGCTTGTAACGACCCGTTCCGGGGCCCGTTACTGGTGCCTTATCCCGGGCACCCTAGTGATACAATCATCAGAGAAAACCAGCGGAAAATAAAACTTAAACAAGAAACAGATATATGAACATAAAACAGGCCAACCCAACGGTTACCTTCCAATAACATAATAAATACAACTCTTTCAAAACGAACAGTTTAATCCCTTTTACAAACCACCTTGTGATGCTACGGACCTCTAAGATTTACAACAACTATGACGGACAGGGCTCCGCCATACCCCGAATGTACAAGAACCTACAACTCGTGGAACACATACCAAAAGATAAGCCTCGGAGAAACGGAGCTTCCCAAAACGAACCGAGATCCTAGAGCGAGGATCCACGGCCGATGTACCTCTACTGCGGCATGAACGCGGCCGAGAGGTCGATAACAGTACCAAGTATGTGAATCAGTAAAAATCAGAATGAAATCATACTAGTCTATATAAAGCGGGAGACATGTATGATAACCAAACTACGATTCCACAACATAAGCGATCATGTCGATCGGGGACTCACGCCTCAAGTCATCACTCAAATATAACTATGGGTCTTACGCCCAACATCAATCATGTTCGCGTCATGGCGCGTGCCGGAATTACGCGCCGGTGTAGACATGTCCATGATGCAACAATAATACCAATGCCCGGCCACGTGCCGGAATTCTACCTCGGTGTAGACACGCCCATGTGACATCAACAATAATATCTTGGGTGATCAACCCCGCGTAACGCGTGCCGGAATTCTACCTCGGTGTAGACATGTCCATGTAACCACAATAACAATATATCGGGTAATCAACCCGGCCGCATGGCCGCATGCCCCCGGAATACTGCATCGGTGTAGACATGTCCATGTGACATCAACAACAAGACAATAATCAAAATGGAAACATACCCATGGAATTCTCCATCACTGCCAGCACGTCCAAGTAAGTTCTCAACAAGTCGACCGACCCTCTATCGAGAGACGGTAACCTGAAATACCACACTTGCACAACAAAGGCTATCATCACAAGCATAGGCAAGTTTCACAACAACAAGCATAGGCAAGTTTCACAACAACAAGCATAGGCAAGTTTCACACAACTCAAAGTACTTTCATTTTATGCCAAAGTCGGGTTTTAACCCCAAAGTACTACATCGTTAAGTTCTTTTAAAAGAGATCCATTACTTTTATAAAAGTCACTCTATACCCATAGTATTAGAATGACCAACCCACATTCCTTTTCAAAATCAAGTAACAACATTCTTTTCCTAAGTTCGGTTTGCCTAGTTTCATTACTCAAACTTCTCATTTTCAAATGCTCAAGTCACTTATTTTAGAAAGGTTTCATAACTCATAGTCTTAATCTCTTTTAAAACAATTGAGTAACATATGTCATATATGTGAGTAGTTTATTCTTTGTTTATAACGATCTTATTACAGACCATGATCTAGAAAATGTAATATCATTTTGTCTCATCTTAGCTTCTATGCGGATGGAGGTTTCTACCGATTTTAATACAACACATCATTATTCAATACATTTTCCTTTATTAACGCTGATAGTGCTGTCGATACACATTCTGATTCCCGAAATCAGTAAAGCATTATCCCTTTAAAAATCAAGTACTCATTACTCACGAATGAGGTTTCACACAAACATCCACATTAAAACAAATAAGTTAAGTCTCTTATCTTATAAGATCAAGTCTCTTAACTTCTAACATCAGTAAACCATTTTCACTTACATAAGGTCGTTATAACTAACTTCCCATAAAGCTATTATAACACCCTATGTTTTAAACCAACCAAATCACTTAGCACATGTGCGTCTACCGTACTACATAGTTCACAACAATCATTCTAGAAAAGATAGGAAGAGGTTCACATACCTCGCGGCGATTTATCGACAATAAGCAAAGCGCTCAGTACTTCAACCCGTCGGCTACTCCTAAGCCAAGTAGATCACGCCACACGTAGTACTCCACTCCTAAAATGGTCATGGTACTCTATCAAACCTTTCTTATCATTGAAGACTTATACCAATAAAAGCCCTCAAAATCTACGGAAATTTACGCAAGACTTCCCGTTTATACTCACTTTTCCATCTTTTACCAAGGCGAATAACGTAATATATATACCATATATATATATAAGGCGTAATAATTAAACAACATAAAGAAGGGGATTACACGCCCAAACGGTAACGCGGTTTACTATCACGCCCATAACAACAATAAGTAAAAGAAGGGGATTACGCGCCAACCGTAACGCGGTTTACTATCACGCCTTCATAACAATACAATAATTAAAAGGGATCACACGCCCAAACGAACGCGATTGAAAAATCTTCCCCGCAGAAATGTAAATACAAATCAATGTAAATACGGTCCAAAGTAAATACGGTCCAAAGTAAATCTGATCCTTAAGTTGGGGTCCTTGGCCAACTTTGTCCATTTACTTATCCAATTTACTCATTAGTCATCCAACTTATATTTCCATTCTTAATATAAGTTATAGTTACTTTGTTATTAGCTTCTTAGCAAGTAAGATACATTTTACCATTTTAATGGCAAACGGCCAATCCTTTCTTTTAACAAGTTAACAAGATCCAACTCTTCCAAACTTACTCCATATATTATATAATCCATAATATACTTATAATATATGTATAACAACCAATTCACAAAGAGGTTTAAGTTCCACTACCTCAAATAGCCCAAAATATCCAAGTTCTTAAAGTCGCTCCAAGCAAGTCTTAGCTCCAAATATTTACGTTCCAATCCGCTACAAGCAACCCATGAAGCTCCTAACCAACTTCTCTTCAAGATTCAACTCAAAAGTGAAGAACACTTAGGGTTTCAAGATGACAACTTTCGGCCAAGGCATCCCTCAAGGCTAGGGTGTGAAATCTTTTCCAACTCTTGGTACACAATCTTCCTAACACCTTAGGGAAGAACACTTGAGAGTTTAAGAATTGTTGGACAAATTTTGCTCAAGAAATGGGGCAAAACAGGAGCTCTAGGTCAAGGAGAAGGGAGGGTTTTTCAAGTCTTCAAATGTCTAAGTGTGGAAGATTTCATCAACTAAGGGTGCATATATAGGACAACCAGGGATAGGATGAAGGCAAGTGTGTGGTTGAGATTGGGGACAAGTGTGGGTGGGACCCACAAGCCACTTGTCCACACAAAATATCTAGCAAGACTTGGCCACTTGTCTTGCCACATCTAGCTAATTTCGGCCAAGGGCCACCTAGGGGGTGACACGTGTCGCCTACTGCCCAAAATATTTCATCTCCGAAAATATCCATAATGGCCAAAATCTCAAAAACTAAGCGGGCCCACAAACCGTAAATTTCACCCGTGGGCCCACGTGACCATTCAGGAAACAAAATTCCATAATTCTCAAATATTCTAAGAAGTCAGAATACCAAACTGGGAATCCAATTCCCATTAACGAACCTTTTTCTTCACAAAACCGGAAACTTTTAGTCGAAAAATCACATCTTTCTTTCTTTCCAAAATTTACATCGTAATCTCGCACGTACATCCTCACCTATATACCACGGAACTACGGGGTATAACATTCTTCCTCTTAGAAACATTCGTCCGAATGTTCATTCTAAGTCTCCAAACGCACTTGTGTCGGTATAGTCTTCACTACTATACTTACAAACCGATCATGCCACCAATGGCGAGAATATAACATGTGCGCAAAACTCAAATCCAAGCCAACGAGGAATCATTTCTAATCTTACAACACTCCACTAGCTTCAATTTACTCTAAGGCCATTCCGGCCTTCACGATCCGATCGGTTGAACGCGTCCACGAACTCGCACGATGGTTACCTAAACTTGGGCTAGCACCCTCGTGACCCTACCACCTGGCGGGACCACCTCGAACTGACCCCACCTCAATATGGGCTGCGGGTTGACCCGCAAATGGCCCTCAACCCGACCCCTAAACGCGCCAACTCTTGTTCCCGATCCGGAACAATCTTACTAATTCACGTCATGAAAGCTACCACTTCCATCTCACACTACCCATGTAATTATCCCACAATATTTCCCCGCATACCAAGTACATCGGCAAAGACCAACCGTAAAATCACCCACTCAAGACGGCCTCGCCTCTAAGGTCTCCACGTATAAAACTCTAAGGTTCACACTTTCCATGCCCCCACACTTATCCTTCCAACTAACCATGTTTTCTAACTTACAAACAACACAACGCTATCCGTACATAGCACACAATAATAAGATCATCATATCGCGCAAACCAAACTCTAGAGGGTTAAGGATATACCTGAAGCTACCGCTCCACTCTAATCATAGGCACGCCTGCAGTGCATAGCGTAGAAAGGCGATGAACCACCATCGATCCGTAGGTGAGTCGTAACATCCGTGCTACCGCAGTGGACAGTTCCTCGCAAAATGGCCTGCCGCCAAAATAACAAGCTCCTGGCACCACGACACTCCCGAAATGCGGTCTACCATCGACCACACCGAGTAGGGGTGACCGCATCGCCAACACCCTTACTTCCTCGAAACTCAACCTTGGAGCCACGACCGCTCCGAATACTCAAGGTTGTGGAGGACCACTCTGCGGGCGGAGGTACAAAACTAGTATCTTCAGGCGGTCCGCCTCGAAAGTCACCAAAGGACCTGTTGTTCGGCCTCTTCGCCGATCTTGGTCATTCCGTCGACCTCTCCGTGCCTCACATCGGTCGATGAGCTGCGTGCGGGCAATGTCCATGCCGGTGAAGAGTTACTCCCGAACATGCCTCGACATGTAATCATCGAGCCTGTAACATATCGGTGCACTCGATCCTCCATACTAGCTACTAACGCTTGGGACGCACGCCGATGAGTCGAACTCCACATTGTACTCCCGAACCGTCGCGCTCGTCTAAGCATCAAAAATCTGCCGGCGTGCCCTCCTCATCTGCGGAGGCAAGAAGTGCGTGAGAACGCCCCAAAACTCATCCCATACTGCTGGAGTGCATGCTCTCCCGAAAGCTCCATGAATCAAACCAATCGATTGCGGTATCACGCGCCGCCGTCACGAACCAAAGGCCCGCACTCGGTCTCTGAAGCCTTGATCACCCGCGTGATCCGTAGCTGCGGATGAACTCTGCGGATCATCCTCGTGCCTCGACCCATAAAACTCGCGGGCTACAACTCAAAGTCCCGTAGCCTCAAACTATCGCTCGGGGTGAACCATGGTGCATCGAACTGGGCCAGGCTGCTGCATCCAGCCTATCCTCATATCTGGCCACGACCACGGCGGCCAGCAATCGCCATCTCCTTATAACCCATCTCCTGCGCCGGTGTGGGATGGAGGCTCAGTGCTGCATGGTCTCGGCAGCCATTGCTGCGGCTCTAACCTCTGCTGGGGCTGGCGGCGTCACAAAACCCGCCGTCTGAAGCACAACCTCAGGTACTGTCTGGGCCTGCGCCCTCGTACTCCTCTGTATCTCACTAGCGGTTCCCTCTGCTGTCTGGCCCTTCATGGCTATGGTTGCCTTGCGCGGAGGCATCACTGGTAAAAACGAGATACGTCAGAGGGGTCCAACTTACAACACAGCTCTAAGGCACGATCTCGGAATGAGAAGAATGAAAACCAATCCTAAATGTCCTGCAGCCTCCTGATTATAGATGTGGTGCACAACACATCGATAATCAAGACTCTACTGAACCGCGGTCGTAGACACTTTCCGAGGATTAATCGCTCGATACCACTTTTGTAACGACCATTCGGGGCGTTCGGTGCGCTATGTGTACCGGGCCGCTTGCGATCCTCGAGGCATGCCCAACGGCCCTTCTCGTGGATGTGCCATACGGAGCCACGATTCGGGCTGTTCAGTGAGAGGCTCGCCTCTTTATACGCTCGGCCAGAAGGAGGTCAAGATAACAGTACCAAGTATGTGAAATCGTAAAAATCAGAATGAAATCATACTAGTCTATATAAAGCGGAGACATGTATGATAACCAAACTACGATTCACAACATAAGCGATCATGTCGATCGTGGACTCACGCCTCAAGTCATCACTCAAATATAACTATGGGTCTTACGCCCACAACATCAATCATGTTCGCATCACGGCGCATGCCGGAATGCATCGGTGTAGACATGTCCATGATGCAACAATAATACCAATGCCCGGCGCCACATGCCGAATTCTACCTCGGTGTAGACACATCCATGTGACATCAACAATAATATCTGGGTGATCAACCCCGCGCGTACCACATGCCCCGGAATTCTACCTCGGTGTAGACATGTCCATGTAACCACAATAACAATATATCGGTAATCAACGGCGCGTGGCGCGTGCCGAATCTGCGACGGTGTAGACATGTCCACGTGACATCAACAACAAGACAATAATCAAAATGGAAACATACCCATGGAATTCTCCATCACCGCCAAAGACGCCCAAGTAAGTTCTCAACAAGTCGATGGCCTCTATCGAGACGCGGTAACCGTAAATACCACACTTGCACAACAAAGGCTATCATCACAAGCATAGGCAAGTTTCACAACAACAAGCATAGGCAAGTTTCACAACAACAAGCATAGGCAAGTTTCACACAACTCAAAGTACTTTCATTTTATGCCAAAGTCCGGTTTTTAACCCCAAAGTACTACATCGTTAAGTTCTTTTAAAGAGATCCATTACTTTTATAAAAGTCACTCTATACCCATAGTATTAGAATGACCAACCCACATTCCTTTTCAAAATCAAGTAACAACATTCTTTTCCTAAGTTCGGTTTGCCTAGTTTGATTACTCAAGCTTCTCATTTTCAAATGCTCAAGTCACTTATTTTAGAAAGGTTTCATAACTCATAGTCTTAATCTCTTTTAAAACAATTGAGTAACATATGTCATATATGTGAGTAGTTTATTCTTTGTTTATAACGATCTTATTACAAAGGCCATGATCTAGAAAATGTAATATCATTTTGTCTCATCTTAGCTTCTATGCGGATGGAGGTTTCTCCGATTTTAATACAACACATCATTATTCAATACATTTTCCTTTATTAACGCCGCAATGGTGCTGTCGATACACATTCGATTCCCAAATCGGTAAAACATTATCCCTTTAAAACCAAGTACTCATTACTCACGAATGAGGTTTCACACAAACATCCACATTAAAACAAATAAGTTAAGTCTCTTATCTTATAAGATCAAGTCTCTTAACTTCTAACATCATAAACCATTTTCACTACATAAGGTCGTTATAACTAACTTCCCATAAAGCTATTATAACACCCTATGTTTTAAACCAACCAAATCACTTAGCACGTATCGTCTACCGTACTACATAGTTCACAACAATCATGCTAGAAAAGATAGGAAGAGGTTCACATACCTCGCGACGATTTATCGACAATAAGCAAAACGCTCAAGTACTTCAACCCGTCGGCTACTCCTGCCAAGTAGATCACGCCACACGTAGTACTCCACTCCTAAAATGGTCATGGTACTCTATCAAACCTTTCTTATCATTGAAGACTT
Source organism: Przewalskia tangutica (assembly GCA_029844215.1). Lineage (NCBI taxonomy): Eukaryota > Viridiplantae > Streptophyta > Magnoliopsida > Solanales > Solanaceae > Przewalskia > Przewalskia tangutica. The sequence continues at coordinate 42,867,114 of CM056722.1, read as the reverse complement.
ATACCAATAAAAGCCCTCAAAATCTACGGAAATTTCTGACACTTCCGCTTATACTCACTTTTCCATCTTTTACCAAGGTCGAATAACCGTAATATATATACCATATATATATATAAGGCGTAATAATTAAACAACATAAAGAAGGGGATTACACGCCCAAACGGTAACGCGGTTTACTATCACGCCCATAACAACAATAAGTAAAGAAGGGATTACGCGCGGCCGTAACGCGGTTTACTATCACGCCTTAATAATACAATAATTAAAAAGGGGATCACACGCCCCAAGCGGACGCGATTGAAAAATCTTCCCAATGAAATGTAAATACAGTCCAATGTAAATACGGTCCAAAGTAAATACAGTCCAAAGTAAATACAGTCCTTAAGTTGGGGTCCTTGGCCAACTTTGTCCATTTTACTTATCCAATTTACTCATTAGTCATCCAACTTATATTTCCATTCTTAATATAAGTTATAGTTACTTTGTTATTAGCTTCTTAGCAAGTAAGATACGTTTTACCATTTTAATGGCAAACGGCCAATCCTTTCTTTTAACAAGTTAACAAGATCCAACTCTTCCAAACTTACTCCATATATTATATAATCCATAATATACTTATAATATATGTATAACAACCAATTCACAAAGAGGTTTAAGTTCCACTACCTCAAATAGCCCAAAAATATCCAAGTTCTTAAAGTCGCTCCAAGCAAGTCTTAGCTCCAAATCTTTACGTTCCAATCCGCTACAAGCAACCCATAGAAGCTCCTAACCAACTTCTCTTCAAGATTCAACTCCAAAAAGTGAAGAACACTTAGGGTTTCAAGATGACAACTTTCGGCCAAGGCATCCCCTCAAGGCTAGGGGTGTGAAATCTTTTCCAACTCTTGGTACACAATCTTCCTAACACCTTAGGGAAGAACACTTGAGAGTTTAAGAATTGTTGGACAAATTTTGCTCAAGAAATGGGGGCAAAACCGAGAGCTCTAGGTCAAGGGAGAAGGGAGGGTTTTTCAAGTCTTCAAATGTCTAAGTGTGGAAGATTTCATCAACTAAGAGTTCATATATAGGACAACCAAGGGATAGGATGAAGGCAAGTGTGTGGTTGAGATTGGGGACAAGTGTGGGTGGGACCCACAAGCCACTTGTCCACACAAAATATCTAGCAAGACTTGGCCACTTGTCTTGCCAACATCTAGCTAATTTCGGCCAAGGGCCACCTAGGGGTGACACGTGTCGCCTCCTACTGGATCAAAATATTTCATCTCCCGAAAATATCCATAATGGCCAAAATCTCAAAAACTAAGCGGGCCCCACAAAACCGTAAATTTCACCCGTGGGCCCCACGTGACCATTTCCGGAAATAAAATTCCATAATTCTCAAATATTCTAAGAAGTCCGAATACCAAATCTGGGAATCCAATTCCCATTAACGAACCTTTTTCTTCACAAAAACCGGAAACTTTTCCGTCGAAAAATCACATCTTTCTTTCTTTCCAAAATTTCTGTCGTAATCTCGCACGTACATCCTCACCTATATACCCTGGAACTACGGGGTATAACAATGCTATCGAATTTTCTATTACCCTTAAGTGTCAGTTGATATGTGACATGTTAGTGTAATGTCGTCCAAGTAGGGCGTCGGATCGCGGCCCGTCGGGTCGGGTCGTGACACCGCCCAGGGCAGAATCTAACCAAAGGTGGTCCGAGCCTAGGATCATTGCGGAAAAAAGTTTCTTTGGTATGACTTCTTCTTCTCATCATATCATACAAAATTATTGCACATTTTCTTCCCCTATCCAGTGGTTCCAAGGAGCCACAAGAGTCTTTAATGCCTTGAGAAAGAAGATTTATGTAGCCCCGGTCCTAACGATGCCAAGCCTTGAAAAGACATTGGATGCCAAATATGAAACTAAAGTAAGTGAATTATTTTACTCTAGAACAAAATTGAATGGTGCACCATGTCATCCTTCTACCTATGGCCAGACAACATGTCTTTTGGAATCCAAAATCCAACATGAACATCATTAGAAGGCAAAACCAATTGTCTTGTATTCAGATCTGTATTTGGAAAATTTAGAAGAAGGCACCTACAAGATAAGACTTTTGGACCTATCTAATGGTGAAAATATTGGATCAACACTTGTTGTTTAGAAAAAAAAATCACATCTAGATGGTACAAATTTTAGGGAAAATTCTTTCAAAGAAGTGGAGATTGATGAAAGAAAGTATGTGGACTTAAACTTTCATTATGATCCTAAAGGAGACTTGTTAAGGTCCTCAAGGACTGCCCGTCATTCTACACTTAGATGCCTAACATGGCATGTGAAATGGAATGGTGTAGAATTATTACGTGAATGGTCAAGAAAACATTATATTTTCGGCCTTCAAGTTTTCTTTTATTACTTAGCTTTTAGCTCTTAGCTTAGGACATAGTAGACCATGGAATAAATACCTTAGGACACAATTAATAGGTCATGCAAGGAATGGAAAAACCGAGAGTCCTTGTCACAAGATGACTAAGACAAAAGGTCTTCCAAGAAGATAACTAGGCCTTGAGTTGGAGGACAAGTAGGCAAGGACAAAGATGTTCTAGAAGATGAGACAACCAAGACAAAAATTCATGAATTGAAGTCTTTAAATTGTGTGTGTTTACCTTTAGCCGGTTCTTGTGTGAGCCAAAACCCTTGGTGTAAGTGGAAGCTAAGACTGTGTGACTTAGCCAAACCCAAACTAAGGTTTTCCTTCGGTGTAATTTCGGTTAAGACATTGCCACTTAACTAAACCCAAGCTTAAGGAACCCTATTTGGTTGCAACAGAACGTTGGAACTTGTGTGATCCAACCTAGCCTAAGCCTATGGTCTATCTTAAGGATTCCGGCCAACCTTAATTGGTTAGTATTCGGGCTTGTATGTAGAAACCCCAATCTACTCTTTGTTAAATTGGTCACCCTCATCAAGGTGTCAGTTCGGAAAATTAACTCCCCGTGTCTCTATACTTCTACATATCATCCATTTCCCCATTACATTCACAGTCACTAAAAACTTAAACTGAAACAGCCCAAACTAACACTTAACCAAATTCCATCACCCTCTCACTTGAGTTTGTATCTTACAACTCGTGGGCCCTCCAAACCCAACCCACCATATAGTGGTCACCCTTATCTCCCATTGAATCTCCTAAACACTCACAACAAAGTTCAAGTCCCGAAACCACTCACAACTGCCCATCAAACACTGACAACCATAAACAGTCCATAAAACAACATCTGCGACCTCACTGTTTAAGTTTGTTTCCTTACCTTGCCACCATCAAACCACCAAGTACCGATCATCAACCTGAACCTCAACCTACCCATAATAACCCTCAAAAGGCCTCAGTCCGTTTCTAACTACATCTACCCAAAACAGTCTCTCAATCCCACACTATCCTGCGATAATTCCCAAACGAGAACCTTACTATTTCAGTAAACTTGAAATGCCTTCCACAATTAAAATAACCAATCTCGATCACTATGACAACCCTTAACGTGTCCACAACAACCCCACAAAACGCCTTGACCCGATTCCTTCCACACTCTCCCGAAATAGCCATCAAATACCCCTACTGCCCCGTCAATCCGAGAACCCCATATTGTCATCCATTTTCGGGTCAATCCGAATATCCTCCACACCCGACCCACCTACCCAACATCACCCCTCCTTACACATATCAATCCTTCTCCATATTGAGTCTGTTTCTTTGAGTTGACAACATCTTGATTCTACATGTTCTTTTGTGTATGTATATATTCTTCGTAGTAATAACATTATATTTCAGATAGATCGTTTTTGTTGCTTGTTTTTACTTCTTTGAACATCAAGCCTGGTTTGCCACTATTTAGATTTGTAAGCAGGGAAGTTATCATTCTTGGCGACCTATTCTTTCCATATAGATCGGCCTAGATGTCTTCCATTGTTTCCTTCAACTCATTCGTAGTCCTTCTGGCATGACTTTTGTCCTTGAGAGGTGTGACTAGAATATTTTGAATCTATAGTCCAACCTTTTCATTCTTCAAAGCAAGAACCTAGTTCATAAGAGTTTCACTTTCCAGGTTCTCTCTTACTTCTTCCAGACTTGTGTAACTCATTCGAAGGATATTGTATTCTTGTATCAATTCATATCCTTCAATATAGAGATTTTCAAGAATGTTGAGCATAGTTTGAGTTACACAGTCTAGTTTGTTCCTAGAGTAAGTGACAATCTCTTATCTGACATCTAAGAAGTACGTATTGCTGATATTTTTGATGAAAACAATGTCGTGAACTTATGCTTCCAATATAAGCCGCGAGGTGATTTGCTAGGAGTGCCAAAGATTTCCAACCATCCTATGGTGACATGGTTAATGTGGAGTGAAGTTGAATACAAGACTTCAAGATCCAAGAAGGAAATATGTTTTTCAGCTTTTATGTATGTTATACCCCGTATTTCCAGAGTATGTACGCAGGGACGTACGTAGGAAATTTCGAACTTCAAGTAGGCTTGGCCGATTTAATTTTGTGCACAACACCCGGTTAGAGTCGTTTTTCGGCGAAACGTTTTCACAGCTTTCGTAGGGGAATTTCCGGCTATGCCATATTTTATTTTTGCGGATTTTTCCGAGAGACGAAACATTTTGGACCAACGGGAGGGCGACACTTGTCACCCTCCAATTGATGGATGTGAGGCGTTATTGTGGCCGATTGGAATGGCTTTAGTTGGTAGGATTTTTGTGTGTTAGTTGGTTAAGGGGCACTTGGCAAGATCTTGGCCCTACACTTGCCTTGCACTTGGCATGATCTTGGCCATTGGTTGGCCTATAAATACCACTCTATGTTGAAGACTTTCTTCATCCTAAAATCTTCTAAGTGTTAAAATCCCTCCCTCTCCCTTCTTGTGGTTCTCGTCCAAAAGCCTTCCTCCCCTTGGCCGAGTTCCCCACTAGTGGGTAGTCGGTGGTATACACCCCCTTGGGGTGCTAGCCGTGGGTACCCCTAGCCTAGTTGTTTTCGTATAATACCCTCTTGGTAGAAATACTCTCAAACGGATTGTTAGACGGCCCAAATGACCTTAGCCATATACCGTGTGGTCTTCTAAGGTTATACCTATCTGAAAAGCCCGAAATACTATTATACTTACTGTCACCACCAACCGAAACCCTAAGGAAAATCTCCATGGTTAGTTGGAGTAGTATGTAGAAGTTGGTTAGAACTTCTAAGGGTAGTTTGGAGGCGGGTTGGAGCGCACTGAGTCGAGCTAAACGATTGCCGGGATCGACTTTATACTCGGATAATTATGGGCTTATCGAGGTAAATATCTTGTCCTCTATTGTAATTGGAAATTACATGATTGTTAGACTATATAGTTGAAGTATCAGTATATATAGAACTGAACGTTGTTGTCGGCAATGTCTTTGGACTTAAGCTGAATAATAAGAAACCTTTTGAAGAAGAGTACTAAACCGTTTTTACATGTGTCAGACATGAGACTTGTGTAGTAGTACCGTGGAGTAGAATTGTACAGTTAGGGTTACATATAACCCCTGGTTGGCTTGGTAGCGCCTCGATAGAGGAAGAGATTTACTGTTGTTGCGGGGGAGTCTTCGAATTTTCGTAGAGAATGTTCTACGGTTAGACCTAAATGTTAATAAGCGCCTTGGCCTTATAGGTTGAAGTACTACGTGTGGCGCGATCTAGGGCTAAGGAGTAGCCGACGGTTTGAGGTACTTGAGCGTTTTGCTATTAGTCGATACTGTCGCGAGGTATGTGAACCTCTTCCTATCTCTTCTAGCATGATATGTGTGAACTATGTAGTACGGTAGACGTACAGGTGCTAAATGTATTTGATTGGTGTAAAACATAAAGTGTTATAACGGCTTTATGGAAGTTGGTTATAACAGCTTTATGTTGGTAAGAAAATACATGTGGTTTTTAAAAGGTAACTGATTTGAACTATAACTGGCTTGTTATGTATTAATAAAGAACTTGAAGTATTTCAAAAGATTTTTGAATCATTTTGAAAGAAGAAGTAATACTTGGTTTTTGAAAACTTAAGAGTTATACTAGCTTTATGGGAAGTTAGGTATAACGGCTTAAGAATGTTTTGCTGATTTCGGAAATCAGAATGTGTATCGACAAACCACTGCGGTTAATAAAAGGAAATGTTTTGACTAATTAAGTATTATTAAAACCAGTAGAAACTTCCATCTGCATAGAAGCTAAGATGAGACAAAATGATATTTCCTAGATCACGGCTGCTGTAATAAGATTGTTATAAACAAGAATATCCTACTCACATATAAGGCTTAGGTTTCTCAGATTGTTTAAAGGAGAATTATATTCTTAAATGAATAAGACTATGAACTACGAAACCTTTCTAAAATGAGAAACTTGAACATTGGAAATTAGGCAAACTTGAACATTGGAAATTAGGCAAACTTGAACATTGGAAAAGAATGTTGCTACTTGATTTTACAAAGAGAAGTAATTGATTTACTTTGAAAAAGATAATCACTCTATTTTTATATACTACGGGTATTGTGTGATTTTGTGAAGTAACGTATCTTTTAAAGATTTAATGTATGAAGTACTTTGGGGATAGGTAAACTAACTTGTTAGTAGAAAGTACCTTGTGTGAATAACTTGATTGTATTGGTTTGTGATAGCCTTGTAATACTTTCTTGTTGATTTGATGAGTAAGCATGTTAGGATGCTACGTGTGTTAGTATCTTGTGATTATTATGTAAGGGGGTTATTATTGTTGTGCTTACGTTGTTAAACGTTAAGCCCGTTGTACGGTTATTGTATCACATACCCCTTTGACTTATTATACCGAGGGCTTGCCACCCTTGATGCGGTCTTTACGGCCTACGCGTCCTCGTGACTATGCGGATGCGGAGCTCAGGATTGATCATTCCGGTGTTTAGCCCGACGCGGGATTCCTATGCGGTCTGTTGAGACTATGCGGTCTTTTGAGACTATGCGGGTCGCGGAGCCCAGGCAGATACCGAGGGTTACCGCCTTCGACGCGGTATACCTCAGCGATGCGGGACCATGATTCGAGGAATACCTCACGCGGTCCGTGTGTGACCTATGCGAGTCGCGAGTTCGAGTGGATAGACGCCGACATTGATATTGCGGGCGAGGGCGGCCGATCATGTGGTGCGGTCAGAAAGACCTCGGGATACATTTGTGGTATTTTTAATCGTGGTCTTAGTAGTGGCTATGCCTTCGCACTTACCCCGCACGGTTTTATTGTGATAACTTTGAGGCGTGAGTCCTCGACTTGACACGATCGCTTATTTATTGTGAATCGTAGTTTGGTTATCATACATGTCTCCCGCTTTATATAGACTACTATGATTTCATTTACGATTTATTTTTTTTTTCATACCTGCACTGTTATCGACCTCTCGGGCTGCGTTCATGCCGCAGTAAAGGTACACCGATCGTTGATCCTCGCTCTAGGATCACAGCTTTTGGGAAGCTCCGCTTTCTCGAGGCTTATCGATGGTATAGTCCTCGTAGTAAGTGTTTACATTCAGGGGTTTGGCGGGGCCACCCCGCCATTATTGTCGTATCATTTCTTAGAGGTGCAGAAATGTTTGGGCAGAATTTGTAAGAGGTTGTAATCGCTCAATTGCTATTTATATATATACCAAGGTAACCGCTTTTGGTTAGCTTTGTCTTCTTATTTCACTGTCATTTTACATTGGTTTCATGTATTGTCTTTATGTTCCGCTGATTACTCTGATGTTGTGTCACTAGGGTGCCCGGGGTAAGGCACCAGTAACGGGCCCCGGAACGGGTCGTTACAATGTAGGTCTTGGCCGAGACTACCTTTTAGCTTGTTTTAATTCCAATGTTAATTAATAGATCTCCTTATAGCTTAATTACTATGCCATGTAATAAGATAATATGAATTACCTCCGGTTACTTTATCACAAACACATTAGAAGGTCATCTTGGCCTACATCACCTTACTCGCACCCAAACCTATCTATCAATTTTGTGACCAATCATTGTCCAAATTGCCTAATCCATTTCACCCCATTACACTACAACACTTCCCCAACCTACACCAAAAATGTCGTTAACCAACTCCTCCAAAAAACACCCAAAAACTGAACCAACTACTCTACCATCCTCATCGGGTTCTACCTTAATACCTTACTATCCTGACCAATTTCTGTCACCTTATCACCATCCAACAACCAAATACCAAGCAACAACATAACCTACAACATATCTAGTTCATCATCTCTAAACGCCTTAGCCCCAAAGAACGTAAGGGCACCCATACCACTCCCACAACCTTAACTGTTCGGAAACCATCCTATTTCACCAACCTCCATTTAATTCCCATATTTTTGTTCGTCCAGCCCCAAACCAACTCTGACCAACTTAACCATACAATATCTTCCTTATATACATCAGTTTGGTATTAGAGCAATTTTTTCCCGTCCCACGCCTTGACTCTATGGCTAATATAAATGAAGAACTTCGGAGGACCATTAATGACCTTTTGGCGGAACAAATGCAAATCCTAAGAAGAGAGTTTGTGGAGCATGCCATGATTAATGATGCCGAGTCTAGGGAGGAGGTTTCACAAAACAACCTGAGGCATAAAAGGGAATATGTCCAAGACAACCCGAGCCATGAAGGAGAAGATGACTGAAGTCTACAGTTTAATCTTCCAACCTTTGAAGGAAATATGGACCCATAAGAGTTTCTTGAATGGTTAAGGGCCATTGACAGGCTTTTTGAATACAATCAATATGATGACCACAAGTGTTTTAAGGTTTCTATATTGAAGTTGAAGGAATTTTCTTCTGCGTGGTATGAAAACCTCAAAACAAGACGGATGAGGAATGGGAAAACCAAGATTGAATCTTGGGACAAACTAAAGAAACATTTGAAGAACATGTTCTTGCCAAGAGAGTATGAATAATACTTATACCTCAAGCTCACCAAACTTCGTCAAGGAGTTCTTAAAGTTGAGGAATACATTCGAGAGTTCGATAAAGTCACCATGCTTTGTGACTTAGAAGAAAATGAGGCTCAAAGGATTGCACGATTCATTGGAGGCTTGAACATGGAGATTCAAGAGAAGGTCGAAGTTGCAACATACAACACATTTGAAGACGTATCTCACTTAGCACTCAAGTTTGAAAAACAACAAAAGAAAGATACTCCAAAATCCTATGTAAAACCAACTAATGTTAAAGAAAAAAGGTAGTACCTCTTTTACTAACCCATTGTATAGCCAAGAAAGTGTAGAGAAAGATAAAGGAAAGAAATTAAAGGTTACAAAAGGGTATATAGAAGTAGAAAAATGTGTGTAAAATATCAAGGATTAGGAAACTTTGCAAATGAATGTCCTAACCCTCGAGTAATGACTATAGAAGAGTATCAAGATTATGGAGATTTCTTTGTTATTGAGGAACCTGAAGTCAAGGAGGTCATAGAGGAAGATGTTGATCCTGAGGAAAAGGGTGAAATTTTAGTAATACATCGTGTGTTGAGTGTTCAACTTGAAGAACAGGAGGAGACGTAAAGAGAGCAACTATTTTACACTCGATGTAAGGTGAATAACAAGGTATGTAATATGATCATTGATGGAGGAAGCTGTAATAATGCGGCCTCCGTGGAAATGGTGGAAAAATTGAAGTTGCCTTCCTACAACCATCCTAAACCATATGCTCTCCAATGGTTTAACAAATATAAAGGGCTAATGGTTTTGAAACAAGATCTTGTTAGTTTTTGGGTTGGTAAGTATAAAGATGAGATATGGTGTGACATGCTACCTATGAATGCTTGTCATATTTTATTACCATGAAAATTTGATAGGAAAGTACAACATGATGAAGAAAAGAATGTCTATTCTTTTCAGAGGTTGAAAAGAAGGTCAGGTTCATACCATTATCACCTAGTGAGCGGAAGAAAATGAATATACAAAATGCCAAGAACCGCAAGGAAAAGTTCGAGGCCCTCATGCATAATGCATCTGTTACACCGCGTAAGTCCAGGACATGTATAAGAGAATAGATGCGAGAACACAAGACTTGAGAAATTGGTACGAAAGAAAGAATTGTTTTTCCGACGGAAAATCTTCCGAACGTCGGAAAGGAAAAATGTTCGTTGAGGAGAATTAGATTCTCAAAATGCATTATTTGAAGAGTATGAAACTTATTAGAATTATGTAAATTTATTTTTACGAATTTGGTCATGTGGGGCCCACCCGAGGAATTTTATGTTTTGCGGGGCCCACGAGGGTTACGGAATTTTATGGACGAATGAGAGGGAGACACATGGCACCTCCCCCACTTGGTCTTGGACGAAATTATGCAAGGGTATAATGGTCATTGACCATGGTAGAAGATCAAGTCTTGCTAGCTTGAGATTGTTGACTTGTCAACTTGGCTTAACATTAATTATTCTTCATCCTAGCCCACAAGTGTTTTAATCTAAGCCCTCATCCATTGTATTATAAATACTACACTAGTGCAATACTAAGTCTCCAACACTTAGAAAAAATTTCACACATTCTTGTTATTGTAGTAGCTCTCGGGTTCACCCTCCCTTCCACACAAAAAATTTGTAGTTTTGATCCATTATTCACAAGACTTTAACCCTAGGTCCCTAAGGGTATTGTAAGGATATCTCAATAGAAAGATTTTGGAAAAATGACATTTTCACGTTAGTCGCAAGGCGAAAACCTAAGGCATTTTCATAGGTTTTGATTGGAAATGAAAGAGAAGTTGGTTGTGAACTTCTAAGGGCTTCAAATAGCGGATTGGAGCGTAAATTAAAGGAGCTAAGAATTTCTAAGGAGCAACTTTGTATCTTGGAAATTTTAAGGGCTTGTAAAGGTAACAATTCTTGTCGTTTTAGCAATTAAAGTTTACTTATTGTTGTAGCTATGGATATTAGAAAGCATGAAGTATATAGTATGAAGTTTGATAAGTGTATTGGCTATTGGAACCCTAATCCAAAAACTAGCATGTTTAGCCTTAAGATTACAATTCAAGTTGATTATTAGTATAAGTTGTCACATGTTATAAAAAGAAGGAAATTGTAGTTGTTGAAGTTGTCTATGACTATATAACATGTTAGACCTAAGAACTTGGATTGAAAAAGAATTGGAAAGGACTTAGTGTTGTTGTATATGTTGGCCGAGAATGGCTTTGGGTATTAAACTACTTGGTATGAATTGTGGGGCGAAATTTTACACGTATTGTAAGGCGTGTAATCCCCTTTGATTGGTTGGTATGTTGAGCCTTAAATGTGGCATGTTTGGTTATTGAATTCAGCCTTGAAAAAGGTGGCAAAGTATGTAGAAACAAAGGAGGTGCTGCCCAATTTTCCGTAGAATAAGAGATCGTATACTTAGTATTATTCTACGTTAGAAGCTAGAAATTGATAGTCATGTTGTGGCCATTATAGGTTGACACTTCTACGTGCGGCGTATTCGACTTAGCTTGTGGATTAAGCCGAAAAGGTACGTGAATCATCTCCTCTTCTTCTAGCATGATTCCTTAAGATAAAGAAAGTAAGTCCTACTCCTTAAATGATCCACTCCTTGATTGTACTTGGATTGCCTAATATGGAATTTGTTCTATATACTTCCTTGATTGCACTTTGATGTTTAAATTGTAAGTTGTTATAATCCATTTCCTTAGTGAAATTTGGATTCTCAAAAGTGAAAGTATTTTACTTAAAGTACATAGAGTCTTGAAAAGGAAGTGGTTTCCAAATCTATTGGCTAGTGCCTTAGTTCCAAAACCTAAAGGTCGTTATAATGAATTTAGGGGAGTCAAAGGAGTGATTTACTTAATTGTTTTAAAAGAGGAGAAATGACATGATTTAAGAGAAGTAACTTGTTTTAAAGGTGTGAGTTACTTGAGGTATAAAAGTAGAAGAAACTTGATTTCTAAATATTAAGAGACTTGAAGTATTTTGAAAGTTAAGAAACTTGATTTGTAAGTATGTGATACTTGGTTTTAAAAGTGTAAGTCTCTTGGATATAAAAAGGAATGAATTGGTCTAAAACCATAAAGGGTTATAACGGCTTTATGGGAAGTTGGTTATAACGGCTTTATGGAAGGTTAAGAAAGTTGCCTATTTTGATTAACGGGCATAAGTTGCCCAGATTGTGAAAATTTGAAGTTACTTGGTTTCAAGCTTTGAAATGAGTTTCTAAAAGTATAGTAAATTACTTTGAAAAATAGACACGCCTTGATACTACGGGTGTTAGTATCTTGGGATTTTACATAAAAAGAGTCTTTTGAAAAGAGTGTACGTACGTAGTACTTTGGCTTGTTAAATGAGAATTATTCTATTTGTGCCTTGATAAGTACTTTGGCTTGTTAAATGAGAATTATTCTATTTGTGCCTTGATAAGTACTTTGGCTTGTTGAATGAGAATTATTCTATTTGTGCCTTGATAAGTACTTTGGCTTGTTAAATGAGAACTATTCTATTTGCGCCTTGATAGTATTTTGGTTTGCTTGAATAAGTATTTCTCTTGGTTTATGTAAAAAGAAGGCATGGTAATTGTCTTGGTTTATGTAAAAAGAAGGCATGGTAATTGTCTTGGTTTGTGTAAAGGCATGGTATTGTCTTGGTTTGTGTAAAAAGGAAAGACATGGTATTGTCTTGGTTTATGACAAAAAGAAAGGCATGGTAATTGTCTTGATTTGTCTAAAGGCATGGTTTTGCCTTGGTTTGCTTGCATATGGGTTACTCATATAGACATTCGTGCAAGTGTCATATCTCCACATCTCCGCATCCCTCCATAAAGGGCCGGCAACTTGTTTCAAGGATACCATGGGTTAGCTCCCCATGGGGGTGGGTGGTACACACTCACGGCGGGTCGGTATTTGACTCGGGCGGGTTAAATTCCCGGATATATATAAGCCATAGATTAGCTATCCATTGTGCGAGTATCGTGTACCGATGACTCATTACGGGTCCTCACAACCTAAGCGGGTGAAATAGTCTCTTGCGGGTGAAATAGTCCTATGATAGGTTGCATTATAACACAGAGGGTGGTTGACCCTGGCACTGACACGACCTTCATGTTTTGAAATGGTATTGATTTCATTAATGAAAGGGTGCAGTGTGGTTATGAATTAAAGTGGAACAGTAATTCTCATTGTTAAAGTCATAACTTAAAAGATAAAAAAGATTGCATTACTCTTATGATTGTAAGGTTCAAAGGTCTTATCGATGTTGTATTATATCATGGGTGGCGGTGAGGAAGGATTCCACGCATGATTGATATTATGGGCGTGAGACCCGTGGTTATAATTGAGTAATGACTTTGAGGGCACGCGTCCACGACTTGATATGATCGCTATGTATTGTGTAATCGTAGGTTGGCTATCATACATGTCTCTGCTTTTGTTAGATCGTATGATTTCATTCTGATTTTTCTTGTTCACATACTTGGTACATTCTTCGTACTGACCTCCTTCGGGGGGCTGCGTTCATGCCGCAGGTTTAGGTATGCAGTTTGGTGATCTGCAGGTGTAGGACCCTGCTCAGAGTTTTTAGATAGATCCATTTGTTCAGGAGTTTATCTTTTTGGTATAGATCCTTGATGTGCTTTTATGATTATGGGTACGGCGTGGCCTTGTCCCGTCATAGTTCAGTAAAACTCTTAGAGGTCTGTATTCATATGTGGGATTGGACTCGTGTACAGTATATTGTCTTTTGATTATGTATATTATATGGCAGCCTTGTCGGCTTTGCCCTTGTACGTACGTTGGTTTAAAAAAAATGAGGTGTTATTTAAGTTCTGCGATTTACTTGTGTCAGTTAGGTAGAAGGTGCCTGTAGGGCACGATCACGGCCCAGTTTCGGGCCGTGACGAGTGGTATCGAGCGATACCCTGGAATGTATACATACCGTGTCTAGACGAGTATTGATTATCGGTGTGTTGCGCGCCACACCCATAAACAGGAGGCTACAGGACATTTAGGAGTTGGTTTCTATTCTTCTCACTCTGAGATCGTGCCATAGAGCTGTGTTATTAAGATAATTCCTCTCTGACGTATTTTTGTGTTACAGCTATGCCTCCAAGGAGGGCAACAGTCGCCCAGAAGGGCAAAGCAGTAGCAGGAGCTACCAATCAGACTCAGAGAGTTGATAGGGCTTATGCCCAGGGTATACCGGATATTGTGCCACAGTCGGCGAGTTCTTCGCGGAGTTTTGAGGCCCAAGACTGCAGAGCCTCCAGTTTCTCGGGCCAGAGAAGACTATAGGGTCATGAGGGAAGCAGTTATGTTATTGACCAAGATAGCGGTGCTACAGTTTCATCAGCAGGAGGTTATTCGGCCAGTACAGACAGGTGTACATAGGGTAGAGGGCCAACGCGGAAATCAGCGTAAGAGGGCTAGACCGGTTGGTTATCCCGATGAGTTTTTGGATGAGCTGCCTCAACAGCGAGTGAGATATTCGTCCCAGCCTACCCAGTACATACCCCCGCAGCCCACAGGTGGGAGATTTGACCCCACAAGGTATTTTGGAGCCGGTCCAAGCTCCAGGAGTCGTGGTTCTCAGAGGAGCAGAGGATTTTCTCGGTCGAGGCCACCTATTCCTCAGTGTTCCCGATGTAGTAAGCGTCATATGGGGAAATGCCGTCATGGAACAGGTGTTTGTTATTATTTTGGCCGTCCGGGCCATATTCTGAGGGTATTTCCTTTTAGAAAGAGCACCGGTGAGGTGGCTCAGCCTATGAGGCCGATGGTTGATTCCCTTTCTTCCACAGCTGTGCGTTCCCCAGGGCAGGGTATTCAGATGTCAGCCAGTCGTGGTAGAAGTCAGGGTGGAGTTCATAGTTCTGGCGGTCCTTCGAACCGCGTAGATGACGTGACTACTGGGCAGGATCAGGAGGCAACATCGCATGGGGTTATAGGTATATTTCGATTCTTTTGAATCATACGTGCATTGATAGATTCATATTTTTCCCTAGCATATATGTTTTCCCTTTATTGCTAGCAGTTGTAAGTGATAGTACCCCCAGAGGTAGGGATACTTTGATTAGTAAAGTGAACTGAGACTATAGTTGTGTAGGGTTCACAAGTTGTAATTACCCCATAACAGTGTGAAGACCGATAGGGAAGAATGTACAGTAGGAATACTTTGGCTTATGTGTTGAACCTCTAGTGAATAGGGGGATAGGGTGAGAAGTACCTTGAGATAAGAGAGAAATTTATTCCAGACTAAGAATGAGAAGTTAAGTATGACGATGGGTCTGGTTATGGACTCATTTAGGGTCAACCGGTAGTATGGAATGGGGTGATGTCAGTTGGATATAGTCCCGCTATGTGATAGGGTCACGAGGATGCAAGGCCCAAGTCTAGTTGATCGATGTACGAGTTGGTGGACGCGTTCCAGCGAAATCAGGTCGTAAAGGTCGAGAAGAGCCTTAGCGGAAATTCAAGTAGCATAATGGCCAAGTTTGGATAGTAACTCTAAGGATCGGAGAACAGAAACAATACGCGAAATTTTGTACGTATGCTAAATAAGTTTAGAAGTACGAGAAAGTATGACAAGTAAGAAAATAAAGGAACCTCTAAAGGATCCCGTGTTTGAGAAGACTGTAACCTTCGAGTATTGTGAGAAGGGACCACAGACGGAAGGTCCATTGATATGTTTACGTATGTTATGTGGTGGCCATGTGTGGCATCATTGGTCTTGTGGAGTATTGATTGATAGGCATAGTATAGAGACTACGCCGGAGTTTGTATAGCTTAACAATCGACTAAGAACATTCGGGGATGAATGTTTCTAAGGGGGGAAGAATGTTACACCCCGTAAGTCCAGGACATGTATAAGAGAATAGACGCGAGAACACAAGACTTGAGAAATTGGTACGAAAGGAAGAATTGTTTTTACCGACGGAAAATCTTCCGAACGTCGAAAGGAAAAATGTTCGTTGAGGAGAATTAGATTCTCAAAATGCATTATTTGAAGAGTATGGAACTTATTAGCATTATGGAAATTTATTTTTACGGATTTGGTTACGTGGGCCCACCCGAGGAATTTTACGTTTTGCGGGGCCCACGAGGGTTACGGAATTTTATGGACGAATGAGAGGGAGACACGTGGCACCTCCCCCACTTGGTCTTGGACGAAATTATGCAAGGGTATAATGGTCATTGACCATGGTAGAAGATCAAGTCTTGCTAGCTTGAGATTGTTGACTTGTCAACTTGTCCACTTGGCTTAACATTAATTATTCTTCATCCTAGCCCACAAGTGTTTTAATCTAAGCCCTCCATTGTGTTATAAATACTACACTAGTGCAAGACTAAGTCTCCAACACTTAGAAAAAATTTCACACATTCTTGTTCATTGTAGTAGCTCACGGGTTCACCCTCCCTTCCACACAAAATTTTTGTAGTTTTGATCCATTATTCACAAAACTTTAACCCTAGGTCCCTAAGGGTATTGTAAGGATATCTCAATAGAAATATTTCAGAAAAACGACATTTTCACGTTAGTCGCAAGGCGAAAACCTAAGGCATTTTCATAGGTTTTGATTGGAAATGGAAGAGAAGTTGGTTGTGAACTTCTAAGGGCTTCAAATAGCGGATTGGAGCGTAAAGGAAAGGAGCTAAGAATTTCTAAGGAGCGACTTTGTATCTTGGAAATTTTAAGGGTTTGTAAAGTAACAATTCTTGTCGTTTTAGCAATTAAAGTTTACTTATTGTTGTAGCTATGGATATTAGCAAGCATGAAGTATATAGTATGAAGTTTGATAAGTGTATTGGCTATTGGAACCCTAATCCGAAAACTAGCATGTTTAGCCTTAAGATTACAATTCAAGTTGATTATTAGTATAAGTTGTCACATGTTATAAAAAGAAGGAAATTGTAGTTGTTGAAGTTTTCTATGACTATATAACATGTTGGACCTAAGAACTTGGATTGAAAAAGAATTGGAAAGGACTTAGTGTTGTTGTATATGTTGGCCGAGAATGGTTTGGGTATTAAACTACTTGGTATGAATTGTGGGGCGGAATTTTACACGTATTGTAAGGCATGTAATCCCCTTTGATTGGTTGGTATGTTGAGCCTTAAATGTGGCATGTTTGGTTATTGAATTCGGCCTTGAAAAAGGTGGCAAAGTATGTAGAAACAAAGGAGGTGCTGCCCAATTTTCCGTAGAATAAGAGACCGTATACTTAGTATTATTCTACGTTAGAAACTAGAAATTGATAGACATGTCGTGGCCATTATAGGTTGGCACTTCTACGTGCGGTGTATTCGACTTAGCTTGTGGATTAAGCCGAAAAGGTAGGTGAGCCATCTCCTCTTCTTCTAGCATGATTCCTTAAGATAAAGAAAGTAAGTCATACTCCTTAAATGATCCACTCCTTGATTGTACTTGGATTGCCTAATATGAAATTTGTTCTATATACTTCCTTAATTGTACTTTGATGTTTAAATTTTAAGTTGTTATAATCCATTTCCTTAGTGAAATTTGGATTCTCAAAAGTGAAAGTATTTTACTTAAAGTACATAGAGTCTTGAAAAGGAAGTGGTTTCCAAATCTTTTGGCAAGTGCCTTAGTTCCAAAACCTAAAGGTCGTTATAATGACTTTAGGGGAGTCAAAAGAGTGATCTACTTAATTGTTTTAAAAGTGGAGAAATGACATGATTTAAGAGAAGTAACTTGTTTTAAAGGTGTGAGTTACTTGAGGTATAAAAGTAGAAGAAACTTTGATTTCTAAATATTAAGAGACTTGAAGTATTTTGAAAGTTAAGAAACTTGATTTGTAAGTATGTGATACTTGGTTTTAAAAGTGTAAGCCTCTTGGATATAAAAAGGAATGAATTGGTCTAAAACCATAAATGGTTATAACGGCTTTATGGGAAGTTGGTTATAACGACTTTATGGAAGGTTAAGAAAGTTGTCTATTTTGATTAACGGGCATAAGTTGCCTAGATTGTGAAAATTTGAAGTTACTTGGTTTCAAGCTTTGAAATGAGTTTCTAAAAGTATAGTAAATTACTTTGAAAAGTAGACACGCCTTGATACTACGGGTGTTAGTATCTTGGGATTTTACATAAAAAAGAGTCTTTTGAAAAGAGTGTACGTACGTAGTACTTTGGCTTGTTAAATGAGAATTATTCTATTTGTGCCTTGATAAGTACTTTGGCTTGTTGAATGAGAATTATTCTATTTGTGCCTTGATAAGTACTTTGGCTTGTTAAATGAGAACTATTCTATTTGCGCCTTGATAGTATTTTGGCTTGCTTGAATAAGTATTTCTCTTGGTTTATGTAAAAAGAAGGCATGGTAATTGTATTGGTTTATGTAAAAAGAAGGCATGGTAATTGTCTTGGTTTGTGTAAAGGCATGGTATAGTCTTGGTTTGTGTAAAAAGGAAAGGCATGGTATTGTCTTGGTTTATGACAAAAAGAAAGGCATGGTAATTGTCTTGATTTGTCTAAAGGCATGGTTTTGCCTTGGTTTGCTTGCATATGGGTTACTCATATATACATTCGTGCAAGTGTCATATCTCCACATCTCCGCGTCCCTCCATAAAGGGCCGACAACTTGTTTCAAGGATACCATGGGTTAGCTCCCCATGGGGGTGAGTGGTACACACTCACGGCGGGTCGGTATTTGACTCGGGCGGGTTAAATTCCCGGATATATATAAGCCATGGATTAGCTATCCATTATGCGAGTATCATGTACCGATGACTCATTGCGGGTCCTCACGACCTAAGCGGGTGAAATAGTCCTATGATAGGTTTCATTATAACACAGAGGGTGGTTGACCCTGGCACTGGCACGACCTTCATATTTTGAAATGGTATTGATTTCATTAATGAAAGGGTGCAGTGTGGTTATGAATTAAAGTGGAACAGTAATTCTCATTGTTAAAGTCATAACTTAAAAGATAAAAAAAATTGCATTACTCTCATGATTGTAAGGTTCAGTGTGCTTACTGATGTTGTATTATATCATGGATTGTCGGCAGTGAGCAAGGATTCCACGGGCATGATTGATATTATGGGCGTGAGACCCATGGTTATTTTGAGTAATGACTTTGATGGCATGCGTCCCTGACTTGATATGACTGCTTATGTATTGTGTACTGTAGGTTGGCTATCATACATGTCTCCTATTTTGTTAGACTGTTATGATTTCATTACAGTATTTTACTGTTTCACATACTTGGTACATTCTTCGTACTGACCTCCTTCGGGGGGCTGCGTTCATGTCGCAGGTTTAGGTATGCAGTTTGGTGATCTGCAGGTGTAGGACCCTGCTCAGAGTTTTTGGATAGCTCCATCTGTTCAGGAGTTTATCTTTTTGATATAGATCTTTCAGTACAGGATTTTGTATAGTTATGTGTCACGACCCGACCCCGGGCCCGCGACTGGTGCCCTACCTGGGCACCCTTACAGGTATACATCAGAGTATAATCAGCGGAAACATACATAAACTTAACAATGAAATAAATAATAGGTTAGCCGATAAGGCTACCTTCCTGGATATAAACAAATCCAAAAGCAGTTACCTCAATTTTTTTTTATAAAGTGACCCACAAGATATGACTACAGACCTCTAAGAGTTTACATAACAACTGTGACGGGACAGGGCCCCGCCATACCCCTGAATGTACAAAAGTCAACAACTTCAGGGAACCATACCAAAGACAAAGCCTCCGGAGAAATGGAGCTTTCCAAGAACTGAACAGTGATCCTAAGAGTGCGGATCAGCAAGCTATGTATCTCAACCTGCGGCATGAACGCAGCCCCCCGAAGGAGGTCAGTACAAAATATGTACCAAGTATGCAAAACTGAAAGTACTGTAATTTAAATCATAATAGTAAAAAATACAGCTGAAGATATATATGATAACCCAATTAACAGTACACTGTGCCTTACTGAAATGGAAGTAATGAAAGTCAATTTTTACCTTGTACAGCCTGTTTCAATCATATAAACAATAGTCACACCAGGGCTATGAACACCAGCCCTCAAATATCAAAGCGCGCCCGTGGAATTCCCCATCACTGTCGACCGCTAGGTGTAAAATCTAACCATGTGACGCGCCCGTGGCACCCTACCTCACTGTCGGCGCACACACATACAACACATATAAATCTATATCCTCTGCCCGTGGAATCCCCCGTCACTGCCGACAGCCGTAAGAGTAAATACAACCATGTGACGCGCCCGTGGCATCCTACCTCACCGTCGGCGTACACACATACTACACATATATACCTATATATATCTCATGCCCGTGGAATCCCTCATCTCGGGTACATGACTTCATGGGGAGCTAATCCATGGAGTAGTAATCGTATCCGGGAATTTAACCCGCATCCTGGTCGCATGCCTCGGAATCCCTCATCGTAAGCATGTCCAAGGCGCATGCCTCGGAATCCCTTATCGTAAGCATGTCCAAAGATCAACCACACTAGATGCATACCCGTGGAATCCCACATCACTGCCGGTACGTCCAAGTAAACCCATAACTTCTTTAGACTTTCATTAACATACAAAAATGGATCTCATTTTATGACCTTAAGGCACTTTCCATATCACTTAACAAGTCCGGGGGAGTTTCAACCCAAAGTACTATGTATTTCTATTCTTTCCAAGGTCCCTTTTCCACATAAGACCCCAAGATACTAACACCCGTAGTATCAAGGTTTATCTATATTTCAAACAAGTCACTATATTATTAGAAATATACTTCGGCTTCTAAATCAAGTGACCCTCATTTAAAACTTTAAGCAATTGATGCCTTTAAATCAAATTGCCTTTCTTAGCTTCCATTCTTTTATCTAGGTTTACCTTATTCGAGAAAAACCACTTCTTTAACCTTCCATAAAGTTATTATAACCAACTTCCCATAAAGCCGTTATACTAACCTTATGCTTTAGAAACTAAGACAATCTTATCCATTCATAAGGTCGTCATAACTAGCTTCCCATAAAGCCGTTATAACTCCTTATGTCTTAGACAACTTCGTTCTTTTTATGACCAAGAGACTTGTACTTCGAATCAAGTTACACAACTTTCAAAAACGCTTCAAGTCTCTTTACTTTAGAAGACAAAATTCTTAATTTAGACAACAAGTTCTTATCTTTATAATAGTTCCAGAATCAATACTTTCAAATCAAGTATACCATACTTTTTCACGTCAAGAAGTCCTTGTTTTCCCCATTAGAATAACCCATTCTTATAACCTTTTGTCAAGGACAAGTGAGTTAATCCTCTAACTCAACCGGCTAGGCATCTTTAAAACAAGTCAAGTATATCAAATGACTTTACCTTATTTAAATCACGTACGTCTACCGTACTTATACAGTTATAACTACTCATGCTCAAGAGATAAGAAAGTTTCTACATACCTCTTTTGTTTAATCCCCTTGCCAAGTCCAATATGTCGTCCGTAGATGTCAACCTATAATGACCATAATACGTCTATTAGCTTCTAGCTTCAACGTAGAATATTCTAATGTAAAGTCCCTTGTTCTACGGGAAAAATTGGACAACATTTCCTTTGTTTCTACGTACTTTTCCACCTTTTTCAAGGTCCGAATTCAATAACCAAATGCCGCATTTAAGGCACAACAATTCAGCTAACCAAAAAGGGGATTACACGCCTTTACAGGACGCGTAAAATTCTGCCCCACAATAATACAAATCAATCCAATAATTCCAAGCCACATTCGGCTATAATATTACAACAATTATCAATTTCCTTTCAATTTTATTTTAACCCAACTCGTTATCCCAACATGTTATATAAATCATAACCAATTATATAACCTCCTATTTGTAACATGCAACGATTTTTAGCTAACAACCGAATTGATTACAACATGAGTGGCTAACATGCCCCATTTCGGTTTTCCACAAGACTACAAGATCCAAATCTTTTCAAACTTTAATATAGCAACCACAAGCTCATTTCTTAACTACTATAACTTGAAATCTTCATTAACACAAGAAGGTGAAGGTTTTACCTCAAGAAGCCCTCTTTCCGAAATCTTCTTCACTTTAAAATCGCCCACTCGAACTCTCTACAAGCTTTCCAACATTTTTCCTTCTTGAAGCCTTTCCAAAAATCTCACCGGGGTTCATCAATTTGAGAGAGAGGAGGGGAATTTTTCTTAGGGAAACCCTTGCAAATGGCCAAGTCTTGAAGACTTGGCCCTAAAATAAGACCCTCACTTGGTCAAAAAATGGGAGGGACACTTGTCACCCTCCCATAGGCCTTCTATCAAAATATCCCCTGTTTTTCGCCCCTTTCCGCGTAAAAATCCCGCCTTGGCCCCGCTGCCCTGCTGCCGGCGCCGCGGCGCTTCAACCTCAGAGGACTTTCATAATTATCGGCGCCGCGACGCTGCGACGCCTGCTGGGAAGTCTGTCCTCTGCGTCAGCCCACAGAACTTCTAACGCCCGTAACTTCCTACTCCGATGTCCAATCGACGAGTGGTTTGTTGCGCTGGAAACCAGACTCAACGAACTTCATACTAGTCTTTTAAAACATCTCAAAACTCCTTAAGAAATAGGAGATATACCGCTCCAAAGTTGACTGAAAGTCTGCCCACAACCTTTTGCCAACCTAAGTTTCCAACTTCAAATATTATTTCCTTTCGTACGTTCTTAACTTATCCTCTTGAATTTACGGGGTGTAACATTATTCCCCCCTTAGAAACATTCGTCCCCGAATGTTTTTTCAGAGTCCAATCTAAACGGATATTGGCATAGTCCCTTGACTACACCCAACATAATCACACTTGCCACACCTGGCCACATAACAATACTTATGCTACAACGTCAACCTGAACTCCAAGTGTCGACGTCGGTTATCTGCATAAAGCTTCTGCTGACTCTAAGCTTACTAATAATCTTTCCCGGATAAGCTTCGCCTTATCCACAGCCCCCTGAATCAAGTCTGGACCAAATAACTGAACCTCGCCATGTCGAACCATCCAACCGGCGATCTACACTTTCTTACATACAAGACCCATTCCGGCTCTCACAACCTGGTTCCGGTGGAACACGTCCACGAACCCATAAAACAATTAACTAGACTCGGGCTTGTACCTGATCGGTGTATTTTATATACACTTTTTGAGTCAGTTTTAGTTAGTATTTTGTCCCTTTTTGTACAAATAAGTGTCGTATTAGGATAGTTTTCCTTTCTTTTGAGTCAAAGTGGTTAAAATGGCCAAATGGCGAAAAAGGAGCCAAAAGAGGAGGTTCCAGAGCTAAAAATAGAGAAAGTGGCGAACGAGGCAGAATCGCGGGTCAGCGCCGCGGCGCCTCTTGCCAACACAGCAGGCGCGCGCCAATGTCCAGAGAGGTCGCAGAAGACCAGCGCACGCGCGCCATGTCAACAGTGCGAGGCCGCGACGCCTAATCATCAGAGAGGCTACAGAGCGCAGCGCGCGCTCGCATGCCAGAGAATCGGCCGCGCGCCAATTCACCCGGTATCACGAGTTCGGCCGCGGCGCCGACGCGGGAAAAATCAGGGTTTTGACGTTTTTCTGGGCCAGGCCTGCAGGGAAAAGTTAAGGACGGTTTTCAACCTATAAAAGGAGAACCCTAGGCAGATTCTAAGGATTCCATTTCTTGCACAACTCAAGATTCTTGCTTGGAGATTGGAGACCATAATTTAGTACTTTCTTTTCCTTTTTCTTCTTTATTTCAGTTTTTGTATGATGACTTTTGAATTAGTTCTTGTCATGTCAATGGCGAGGAACTAATTCTCTTATAGGGCTTTCCATATTAATTCTCTAGAAACTTATGTTATGAATTAATGCATGTTTATGGTTATTATTCTTCTTTGAGAGATTTATCCAATAATTGCGTTGAATGCTTGGTAATTAATTGACAACTAATTATCACTATATGATTTCTAATTTACTTCGAAAGGAGAGATTGTGAATATGCTGTAAGTTGGGTAGACATTCTTGGATTGGGGATGAAAATACCTCAATTATTTATGTAGCGTTAATGAGAGGCTTAAAAACCCTAATTTTGTTCTTAATCCTCCTATAGAGTTATCCTTATCAC
Source organism: Przewalskia tangutica (assembly GCA_029844215.1). Classification (NCBI taxonomy): domain Eukaryota; kingdom Viridiplantae; phylum Streptophyta; class Magnoliopsida; order Solanales; family Solanaceae; genus Przewalskia; species Przewalskia tangutica. The sequence continues at coordinate 42,843,027 of CM056722.1, read as the reverse complement.
CGAAAGGTAGGTAAGGTGCAATACTGGGGTTGAGTGTTTATATATCCTTAACGGGAATATAAAACGATTTCGTAAACCTGCTTTCTCCGAGAGAAGAAGACCATAATTCATTGCATTAATAAATAACATAAGCGGATAGTTGAAGAGACATGGAAGCCCTATTCCCATCACATCTGAAGTAAACTTATAGTTAAATAGCTTTTATAATTCTTAGTTATAAACAACAAATTCAAATATCAATTGCCAAATAGATACCAAAAGATAGATAGTTGGTACTTGAACCCTAATCTTTGTGGATGATATTCGGTCTTACCAGGCCTATATTACTTGTCACGATAACGTGCACTTGCGTTAAAATGTGTTCATCTTTTCGCGCATCAAGTTTTTGGCGCCGTTGCCGGGGATTAGGCATAGTTCAATATCAAATTTATCTATTTTTAATTTCTAATTTGGTTTTTAATCTTTATTTTTAATTTTCACGTTTTCGTTATTTTTGGTAAAAATCAGGGTGCCGTGATTTGTTGTCTGTTTTTGATCTATTTCAGGAAATCAGTTTATGCGAATGAGAAGAGGAGCAGACACTCTTGTTCCCTTCAATCCAGAAATTGAGAAAACTCAGTAAGCGAGTAAAGAATCAGCGGATTGCAACCTTGATAGAGATGGACGGTGTCCAAAACAACAACATGATGAGAGAAGGGTTAGGAGAAAATCAACCCAATCCAGCCATACCTTGGCAAGTACCTATGGATGTCGAGGAAAGAGTTCAAGTCCAGGCAGAAAGAAGCTTGGGAGACTATGTGCTGCCTAGAGTGAATGGAGCACAGACATGTATTAGGCTCCCTGCCATAGGAGCAAACAACTTCGAGATAAAACCTGATTACGAGCATGGTACGGACACGCGTGCAATTTGGAGGGCTGCCATCGGAGGATCCACATATGCACATAGCTAATTTCTTGGAGCTATGTGCAACTTTCAGATATAACGGCGTTACTGATGATGCCGTCAGATTGAGGCTCTTTCCCTTCTCACTCAGGGATAGAGCAAAAGTATGGTTGAATTCCCTGCCGGCCGATTCGATTTTCACATGGCACGAGCTGGCACAGAAATTCCTAGCCAAGTTCTTTCCCCCATGCAAAGCAGCAAAATTGAGAGGGGAGTTGAACAACTTCTACCAAGCAGATGGAGAGTCCTTGTATGAAGCTTGGGAAAGGTTCAAAGACTTGCAGAGAAAATGCCCACACCATTGCATTGAGTTGTGGAACTTGGTCCACATCTTCTATAACGGGCTGAGCAGTACAACCAGAACCATCATAGATGCAGCAGCAGGTGGGGCATTCATGAGGAAAACAACCCACGACGCTCACGAGTTATTAGAAGATATGGCCACCAACAACCATGTCACAGAAGAGAGGTCGACAAGTGGGAGGAGAACAGTGGGAGTCCACGAGATAGATGCTATTGCTGCCTTGAATGCCCAAGTGGCCCTTTTGGCAAAACAAATTGCAAAGAACATACTGGTCGATGAATGCGGTCCAGATGCCTAAAAGTTGTGAAATATGTGGTGGCCCACATACATTCGATAGGTGTCCTTCAGCTGATCCCAATAATATACCAATAGAGCAGGCAGAGTGTCAGGCCGTGGGTAATCAGAGACCACAGAACAACCCCTACTCCAACACTTATAATCCAGGGTGGAGGAATCACCCAAATTTCTCATGGAGAGGAGACCAGGGGCAGCAGAATCAATACAGGGGCCAGTACCAGAACCAGCAGAACCAGAATCAGCAGCCCTTCATTCAAGCCCCACAGCCTCAACAGTTCAATGCACCGGTTCAGCAAGAAAGCGACGAGCCAGCAATGGCGGATAAAGACTCGCAACGCCTGCACTCAGTTCATGACAGAAGCCAGATCCTCGTTCAGGAATTTGGAGACACAAGTGGGGCAGCTAGCAAAGCAGGCAAACAGCAGGCCACATGGTACATTGCCAAGCAACACAGAGGTAAATCCGAGAGAAGGTGTCAAAGGTTGAGAAGTGGAAAACGATTGAGCAGCGATCTCTTCACGTGATTGAGAAAAGGGCAGAGATAGAAAAATAGAAGGTGGTTGAACCTAGCCCAGTGATAGAGAAAACTCAAGAGAAGGAGTATACAGAAAAAATCCCTTTCCCCCAGAGATTTCAGCGGAAGGCGGTTGATAAACAATTCTCCAAATTCTTGGAGGTATTCAGGAAACTGCATATCAACATCCCCTTTATAGAAGCATTAGAGCAGATGCCCTCCTATTTCAAGTTCATGAAGGGAAATATTGGGGAAGAAGAAGAAGCTGGCGGAATATGAGATAGTAGCACTAACAGAAGAATGTAGTGCTATCTTGCAGAAGAAGCTGCCACCAAAATTAAAGGATCCAGAGAGCTTTACACTACCTTACACAGTGGGCAGGGTGACTTGCAACAGAGCTCTGTGTGATTTAGGGGCAAGTATAAATCTGATGCCCTTATCAGTATTTAAACGATTGGAGTTGGGTGAGGCCAAACCGACCACAGTGAGCCTGCAGCTGGCCGATAGGACAGTGGTTCATCCAAGAGGGAAGATTGAGGATGTGATTGTTAAAGTAGGAAAATTATTCTTTCCTGCAGACTTCCTTATTCTAGACATGGAAGAAGATGCGTAAATCCCTATCATATTAGGGAGACCATTCCTAGCAACGGGGAGAGCTTTGATTGATGTACAAAGAGGAGAGCTAACACTAAGGGTGGAGAAGGAAGAAATGGTGTTTAAGGTTTTTAAACATGTCATCGAGCCACCAACCATAAGCAGGTGCTTTGCAATCAGCACCATCAAGCCCCCCTGTGAGCCATTACAAGTCAACCAAAGGGAGATGAGCCCACGAAAGCAGGCATGGTTTGCCAAACCCCCACTGACGCAGGTATGTGCTCCTGAACTCCCCCTTACTGATAATGCTAAGAGTAAAAGAAGAAAAAGAAAACGCAAAATGTGGAGGAAATGGATTAGTTGGGGGCTTGATCCACCCCACGGTTATTAAACTAAGGAACTTGCGTCCGGCTAAAAGACGTTAAAGACAGCGCTACTTGGGAGGCAACCCAAGGTATTTCAGTTTATTTTATTTTAATATAGTAGTTTTTATTAAGAACGGTCTCACGGAGGTAGTGTTTGTGCTGTGATTGACAGGTATAAGCCAATAAACCGGGCGTAAAAATCAAGAAAAGCCGTGATTTCGAGAAAATGGGTTAGCGCCGCGCTTCGTGGCTGCGCGCCAAAAAGAATCAAGAGGCGCTGAAGTTTAAGCGCCGGCCAAAAAAACCAAAAAAATGCTGTCTAAAGCGCGCAGAAAGTCCCGAGAACATATCAGCCGCGCTAAAATCTGGCCGCGCCAAGGAAATACGTAAACTTAAAACGCCTGTAAATCAGATTCGCCAAATTCAAAACAAAAACCTAACCCCCTCCTCCAAAAACACACGAAAATCCAAAAATTTGCCCACAAATCCTCCACAAATCCAACCCAACCACAACCAAAACTCTTAAATTCCTAAAAACCCTTAGCTATCTCAAACAACAAAGCTCCATTCCATAGCCTCAAACCACCATTAGAAACAAGAACAGCTTGAATCCTCTCATAAAAAGGTAATCTTTTTCTGTTCTTGAGATCTTTACTGAAGTCACAGGAGGTAGTAGTTTGAAAGAGTATTGTAGTTGTGAAGTAGTTTGGGTGCTGAAAAATTGATTGTGAAGTTTGGAGAAAGAGTAGAAAAGGAGGGTGTGGCATTGGGCAGTAGAGTTGAAGTTTGGGGGTGTTGTGTTTAACTGCTAGTTGTTGATTGTGTTGGGAAACATTTGTGCCACTAAGTTGTAAGCTGCAGAAACTGTTTTAACCATGGCCACCAGGAAGAGAAGAGCCTCCACATCCACCCCAGCCCCGCAATATGATAACACTAGGTTTGTGAGCTACCAAGCTTTCCAAAGATACAAAAAGCTTGATACCAGACCCTTAATCCCTGAAAGGGGAATGGACTATCAGAGGGAGTCGTTTGGGGAAGAGGATGTTTATGAGCCCATTCGGGCAATGATTGAGTTAAGGGGGTGGAGGAGATTTGTAAATCCGGAGAAAATAGCACCAATGAACACAACAATGGTGCGTGAATTCTATGCCAACTTTCCGGAGAAGGTGGAAAGGGGATGCTTTGTAAGGGGAGTTTATGTGCCTGTGACAGCAGAGAATGTAAATGCACAATTGAAGACGGTTGATGTTGAAGAAAGAAGTGATTGGAATCACTTTAGAACATGGTCTAGAAGCACCGACCGCATCGACTGGAATGCCGTTGCAAACACCGTGAGCTACCCTGGGGCTGCTTTTGATATTGGAAGAAATGGATCAAGAGCACTGAGCAGGTGCCAATTCAACAAAGCAGCCAAGGGTTGGCTATATTTCGTCAGTGCCCACATGATTCCATCTACGCACTTCACCAGAGTGCCAGAAGATAGGATTAAACTGATATATGGAATTATGAGGGGGATGACGATTGATGTGGGGAAAGAGATAGTGCAGAGCATTGAAGAAATCAGCAGGTTGGTGACAACAGGTGGATTGGGACACGACTCACTTATCACTAATCTATGCGCCTTCCGAGGGGTCCCAACCCTACCCACTGACACTCATGAGAGAAACCAACTGCCGGTGTCCTATGGGATAGTGCACTCTTTCCCAGACCCAAGCCCCCCATCAGCCAGAAGAAGAGTACAACCAGCAGCAGCAGCAGCAGCAGAGGCCACAACGAACGAAGATGAGCATGAAATAGGGGCTCAATATGCGGCAGGACCTAGCCACCAGCCAACCACAGAAGCAGAACCTTCAGTGCCCATGATGGAGCAATTGCTTTAGAATCAGATGAGGATGATGCAGATTTTGGACACAGTGATCCACGAATAACAAGAAACGAGGCAACAAATCAACGAGATGAGTTCCTTGTTCAGTCAGTGGTCCATGCACTATCCCATGCCACCGCCACCACCACCATTTTAGCCAAAGTCTGTAAGTGTCTTATTTTTTTTATTGTCTTTGAGTCTACACAAATTGGGGACAATGTGTGGTTTAAGTTTGGGGGTGTCTATTTGTGTCTTGTTATGTTTTATTTAAGTCTTTTTATTGTTTTTATGTATTTTTGAGTCACAATTTTTTTTCTTTTTGAGTCATAATTGTCTGTCAAAGATCATGTATGTTGTAGTTGCTAGAAACACCTAGTGAAGTAAGGTGGAATAATGTAATGGAATAAAAGCAACTATCTAAACACCTAGGTTAGATATGCCAAAAACTCACAAAATCTGTCTATTTGGAGTTTCTTGCTTAAATTGTGCATGCTAAATAATGAAAACCTATGTGTTATGATTGCTTGCTATTTGAGGCGAAATAGTTAGGATATGCATGTTAGGGAGATGACTCAGACATTTCTTTGATAGCCAATTCTTACCATTCTTTTCTATCCCGGACTTTAAAAATATATCCCTAGTCAGCCCCGTTGAGCCTAAAAATTGAAACCTCTTCTTTAACACCCTATATTCCCACAAATTGTGCCATAAGTAAAAATGTGAAGTAGTGGAATAAATTATGTTAAAAAAGAGACAAAAAGAGTGAATGAGCTTGTTGCACCCCAACAAAAAAGTAATAAGAAATAGGCAAAAACCTAAGTTTGGGGGTGCCTGTCATTATTATACATTTCACTCTCCCAAAACAAAAGAGGGAAAAGATAGAATCGAAGTGAAGGAAAGAACACAAAGAAAAAGGGAAATACTGAAAAGCTAAAGAGCTTATGGTACACGAAATGAGCCTAAAAATGTCTATTTTTACCTACATATACCTAAGCCTACATTACAACCCTTAAAGTCCTGAAGATCTCTTTTATGCATATCCAGGATTAGTGGAGAATAGCAAGTAAAAATGTCATAGGATTTCTGAATTTATATGCATGACTTAGTAGATTGACTTCCATTAAGCATGATAAATATGAGTTTGCGAAATATCTAGCTTAATGTGTTTAGTGTGCTGAAATTTCATGCTATATGTTCCGGCATATTATTTTGCTAACCTTCATGCTTTTCTAGTTAGCACTAATGCAGCAGAAGTGATCAATGTCAGTGAGTCTTTTATTTTTTATTTCTTTGAGTCTTTTATTTCTTTCTTTCTATCTTTGCTCGAGGGCGAGCAAATGTTAAGTTTGGGGGTATTTGATCGGTGTATTTTATATACACTTTTTGAGTCATTTTTAGTTAGTCTTTTGTCCCTTTTTGTACAAATAAGTGTCGTATTAGGATAGTTTTCCTTTCTTTTGAGTCAAAGTGGTTAAAATGGCCAAATGGCGAAAAAGGAGCCAAAAGAGGAGGTTCCAGAGCTAAAAACAGAGAAAGTGGCGAACGAGGCAGAATCACGGGTCAGCGCCGCGGCGCCTCTTGCCAACAATAGCAGGGCCGCGGCGCCCAATGTCCAGAGAGGCTGCAGAAGACCCAGCGCCGCGGCGCCTCATGTCAACAGGTGCAGGCGCGCGCCTAATCATCGAGAGGCTACAGAGCGCAGCGCCGCGGCGCTCGCATGCCAGAATCGGCCGCGAGCCAATTCACCCGAAGTATCACAGAAGTTCCGGCGCGCTGAATGCAGGCCATACTGACGCTGGAAAATCAGGGTTTTGACATTTTTCTGGGCCAGGCCTGCAGGGAAAAGTTAAGGGCGGTTTTCAGCCTATAAAAGGAGAACCCTAGGCAGATTCTAAGGGTTCCCTTTCTTGCACAACTCAAGATTCTTGCTTGGAGATTGGAGACCATAATTTAGTACTTTCTTTTCCTTTTTCTTTTCTTTATTTCAGTTTTTCTATGATGACTTTTGAATTAGTTCTTGTCATGTCAATGGCTAGGAACTAATTCTCTTATAGGGCTTTCCATGTTAATTCTCTAGAAACTTATGTTATGAATTAATGCATGTTTATGGTTATTATTCTTCTTTGAGATATTTATCCAATAATTGCGTTGAATGCTTGGTAATTAATTGACAACTAATTATCACTATATGATTTCTAATTTACTTCGAAAGGAGAGATTGTGAATATGCTGTAAGTTGGGTAGACATTCTTGGATTGGGGATGAAAATACCTCAATTATTTATGTAGCGTTAATGAGAGGCTTAAAACCCCTAATTTTGCGCATGGTGTGTGACGGTTAACTAGGTTTTTGTTCTTAATCCTCCTATAGAGTTATCCTTATCACCGAAAGGTAGGTAAGGTACAATACTGGGGTTGAGTGTTTATATATCCTTAACGGGAATATAAAACGATTTCGTAAACCTGCTTTCTCCGAGAGAAGAAGACCATAATTCATTGCATTAATAAATAACATAAGCGGATAGTTGAAGAGACATGGAAGCCCTATTCCCATCACATCTGAAGTAAACTTATAGTTAAATAGCTTTTATAATTCTTAGTTATAAACAACAAATCCAAATATCAATTGCCAAATAGATACCAAAAGATAGATAGTTGGTACTTGAACCCTAATCCTTGTGGACGATATTCGGTCTTACCAGGACTATATTACTTGTCACGATAACGTGCACTTGCGTTAAAGTGTGTGCATCTTTCGCAAGATCGCATTCCTCGTGACTCGCCACGAATGACTACTATCAACTGATCCCACCCCATAAACGGGTACACTAACTTCTCATATACTATAATCGGGTTGTCTTGTCCACAACAACCATACTTACTCCATACGGATCTCACCCGTACCATTCTCGAAATCCCACTACGTAGCTCAATCTATTAACATAGTCTTCCATTAAGTCCCTTAATTAACCTCTTAAGGGTCCATTTCATTCTCACACAACTCATCATCACCTAATTATCTCAAATTAGCACGTAAAACCTTGATGAGAGTTCCTTAACTGTTCATACCTTCCCGGTATTTATTTAGTCCTTACCAAATCCTGGTAATCTAAAATCATCCTAGGCAACACATATGTGACCCCCATACATAAATCTGTATAGTTGTATGTCCCAATACCAACTATACTACAAACATTACCAACCTGGATACACAATCCACATAATCCTTCCCGGTCATCACGCTTTCTCGTAGCTGCAAACAACATAACTTGTTAGGGAGAGACGACCCTAACCACACAGCTCTATCGCACGATCTTAGAGTGAGAAGAATGGAAACCAATCCTAAATGTCCTGCAGCCTCCTGATTATAGATGTGGTGCACAACACACCGATAATCAAGACTCTACTAGACACGGTCTGTAGACACTTTCCGAGGACTAACTGCTCTGATACCACTTTTGTCACGACCCGACCCCGGGCCCGCGACTGGTGCCCTACCTGGGCACCCTTACAGGTATACATCAGAGATAATCAGCGGAAACATACATAAACTTAACAATGAAATAAATAATAGGTTAGCCGATAAGGCTACCTTCCTGGATATAAACAAATCCAAAAACAGTTACCTCAAAAAAAAAATTATAAAGTGACCCACAAGATATGACTACAGACCTCTAAGAGTTTACATAACAACTGTGATGGGACAGGGCCCCGCCATACCCCTGAATGTACAAAAGTCAACAACTTCAGGGAACCATACCAAAGACAAAGCCTCCGGAGAAATGGAGCTTTCCAAGAACTGAACAGTGATCCTAAGAGTGCGGATCAGCAAGCTATGTATCTCAACCTGCGGCATGAACGCAGCCCCCCGAAGGAGGTCAGAACAAAATATGTACCAAGTATGCAAAACTGAAAGTACTGTAATTTAAATCATAATAGTCAAACATACATCTGAAGACCTATATAATAACCCAATTAACAGAACATTGTGCCTTACTGAAATGGAAGTAATGAAAGTCAATTTTTACCTTGTACAGCCTGTTTCAATCATATAAACAATAGTCACACCAGGGCTATGAACACCAGCCCTCAAATATCAAAGCGCGCCCGTGGAATTCCCCATCACTGTCGACCGCTAGGTGTAAAATCTAACCATGTGACGCGCCGCGCCTACCTCACCGTACGCACACATACAACACATATAAATCTATATCCTCTGCCCGTGGAATCCCCCGTCACTGCCGACAGCCGTAAGAGTAAATACAACCATGTGACGCGCCCGTGGCATCCTACCTCACTGTCGGCGTACACACATACTACACATATATACCTATATATATCTCATGCCCGTGGAATCCCTCATCTCGGGTACATGACTTCATGGGGAGCTAATCCATGGAGTAGTAATCGTATCCGGGAATTTAACCCGCATCCTGGTCGCATGCCTCGGAATCCCTCATCGTAAGCATGTCCAAGGCGCATGCCTCGGAATCCCTTATCGTAAGCATGTCCAAAGATCAACCACACTAGATGCATACCCGTGGAATCCCACATCACTGCCGGTACGTCCAGGTAAGCTCATACTATGACTATGGAAGTATACCCGTGGAATCCCACATCACTGCCGGTACGTCCAAGTGAATTCACAATAAGACAATGGAAGCATACCCGTGGAATCCCACATCACTGCCGGTACGTCCAAGTAAATTCACTATAAGACAATGGAAACATACCCGTGGAATCCCACATCACTGTCGGTACGTCCAAGTAAACCCATAACTTCTTTAGACTTTCATTAACATACAAAAATGGATCTCATTTTATGACCTTAAGGCACTTTCCATATCACTTAACAAGTCCGGGGGAGTTTCAACCCAAAGTACTATGTATTTCTATTCTTTCTGAGGTCCCTTTTCCACATAAGACCCCAAGATACTAACACCCGTAGTATCAAGGCTTATCTATATTTCAAACAAGTCACTATATTATTAGAAATATACTTCGGCTTCTAAATCAAGTGACCCTCATTTAAAACTTTAAGCAATTGATGCCTTTAAATCAAATTGCCTTTCTTAGCTTCCATTCTTTTATCTAGGTTTACCTTATTCGAGAAAAACCACTTCTTTAACCTTCCATAAAGTTATTATAACCAACTTCCCATAAAGCCGTTATACTAACCTTATGCTTTAGAAACTAAGACAATCTTATCCATTCATAAGGCCGTCATAACTAGCCTCCCATAAAGCCGTTATAACTCCTTATGTCTTAGACAACTTCGTTCTTTTTATGACCAAGAGACTTGTACTTCGAATCATGTTACACAACTTTCAAAAACGCTTCAAGTCTCTTTACTTTAGAAGACACAATTCTTAATTTAGACAACAAGTTCTTATCTTTATAATAGTTCCAGAATCAATACTTTCAAATCAAGTATTCCATACTTTTTCATGTCAAGAAGTCCTTGTTTTCCCCATTAGAATAACCCATTCTTATAACATTTTCTCAAGGACAAGTGAGTTAATCCTCTAACTCAACCGGCTAGGCATCTTTAAAACAAGTCAAGTATATCAAATGACTTTACCTTATTTAAATCACGTACGTCTACCGTACTTATACAGTTATAACTACTCATGCTCAAGAGATAAGAAAGTTTCCACATACCTCTTTTGTTTAATCCCCTTGCCAAGTCCAATATGCCGTCCGTAGATGTCAACCTATAATGACCATAATACGTCTATTAGCTTCTAGCTTCAACGTAGAATATTCTAATGTAAAGTCCCTTGTTCTACGGGAAAAAATGGACAACACTTCCTTTGTTTCTACGTACTTTTCCACCTTTTTCAAGGTCCGAATTCAATAACCAAATGCCGCATTTAAGGCACAACAATTCAGCTAACCAAAAAGGGGATTACACGCCTTTACAGGACGCGTAAAATTCTGCCCCACAATAATACAAATCAATCCAATAATTCCAAGCCACATTCAGCTATAATATTACAACAATTATCAATTTCCTTTCAATTTCCTTTTAACCCAACTCGTTATCCCAACATGTTATATAAATCATAACCAATTATATAACCTCCTATTTGTAACATGCAACGATTTTTAGCTAACAACCGAATTGATTACAACATGAGTGGCTAACATGCCCCATTTCAGTTTTCCACAAGACTACAAGATCCAAATCTTTTCAAACTTTAATATAGCAACCACAAGCTCATTTCTTAACTACTATAACTTGAAATCTTCATTAACACAAGAAGGTGAAGGTTTTACCTCAAGAAGCCTTCTTTCTGAAATCTTCTTCACTTTAAAATCGCCCACTCGAACTCTCTACAAGCTTTCCAACATTTTTCCTTCTTGAAGACTTTCCAAAAATCTCACCGGGGTTCATCAATTTGAGAGAGAGGAGGGGAATTTTTCTTAGGGAAACCCTTGCAAATGGCCAAGTCTGGAAGACTTGGCCCTAAAATAAGACCCTCACTTGGTCAAATGATGGGAGGGACACTTGTCACCCTCCCATAGGCCTTCTATCAAAATATCCCCTGTTTTTCGCCCCTTTCCGCGTAAAATTCCCGCCTTGGCGCCGCGGCCCTTCAACCTCAGAGGACTTTCAGAATTATCGACGCCGCGGCCTGGCGCGCGGCCACTGCGGCGCTCTTTGGGAAGTCATCTCTGCGTCAGCCCATAGAACTTCTAACTCCCGTAACTTCCTACTCCGATGTCCAATCGACGAGTGGTTTATTGCGTTGGAAACTAGACTCAACGAACTTCATACTAGTCTTTTAAAACATCTCAAAACTCCTTAAGAAAGAGGAGATATACCGCTCCAAAGTTGACTGAAAGTCTGCCCACAACCTTTTTCCAACCTAAGTTTCCAACTTCAAATATTATTTCCTTTCGTACGTTCTTAACTTATCCTCTTGAATTTACGGGGTGTAACATTATGGGTACGGCGGGGCCTTGTCCCGTCATAGTTCAGTAAAACTCTTAGAGGTCTGTATTCATATGTGGGATTGGACTCGTGTATAGTATAGTGTCTTTTGATTATGTATATTATATGACAACCTTGTCGGCTTTGCCCTTGTACGTACATTGGTTTAAAAAAAATGAGGTGTTATTTAAGTTCTGCGATTTACTTGTGTCAGTTAGGTAGAAGGGTGTCCAGGTAGGGCACCAGTCACGGGCCCGGGTTTCGGGTCGTGACAGCATCAGAGATAGAAGAGGAGTTGAAGAAGGGGTGTTCTATATATGCATTGGTGTGCAAGGATAAGAAGAGTCTTGTAGATGATACGGTTAAAGATGACGACTTAAAGGAACTCTTTTTTGAAGATGTATTTCCAGATGAACTTGCACCCAAATTACCAACAATCAGAGGTATTGAACACGTTATTTATTTTATTCCAGGAAGTCCATTACCTAATCGTCCAACCTATAGATGCAATCCGAAAGAGGCTAAGGAGTTGCAAAGACTAGTGCAAGATAAAGGTTTTGTCCGAGAGAGCCTTAGTCCTTGTACGGTACCTTCATTGTTGGTGCCAAAGAAAGATGAGACTTGGTGCATGTGTATTGATAATCGAGCGGTCAATAACATCACCGTGAAGTACAAGTTTCTTATGCCGAGATTGGATGATCTTTTGGATGAATTAAGTGAAGCCAAGTTGTTCTCCAAGATAGATTTGAGGAGTGGCTACCATCAAACGAGGATACAAGAGGGAGATGAATGGAAGACGGTTTTCAAGACCAAGTATGGTTTGTACGAATGGCTGTGATGCCATTTGGATTGTGTAATGTTCCAAGATCTTTCATGAGGCTCATGCACGAGGTACTATGACCATTCATTGGTAAATTTGTTGTGGTTTACTTAGATGATATCTTAATTTATATCCAAGATAGGGAATCTCACTTGTCGCATTTAAAAGCTTTATTTCAGAAGTTGAGAGATGTAAAGTTGTATGGTAAGTTAGAGAAGTATGCTTTTATGATTTCTAGTATCCCATTCTTAGAATACATAGTATGATCCGAGGACATTCATCTGGATCCATCCAAGGTGGAAGTTATCTGGAGTTGGCCCGAGCCTACGAATGTAAGTGAGGTAAGAAGTTTTCATGGTTTGTCTTCTTTATATCATCATTTCATTCAAGATTTTAGTACCCTTGCTGCCCCTATTAGTGAACTAATAAACAAGGTGAGTTTAAATGGTCTCAAGGAGCACAAAGAGCTTTTGAAACCTTGAAGGGAATGTTATATGAATCACTAGTTCTAGCTATTCCGAACTTTGAGAAACTATTTGAAGTTGAATGTGATGCTAGTGGAGTTGGTGTTGGTGTCATCTTGATTCAAGAAAAATGACCCATTGGTTTCTTTAGTGAAAAATTAGGTGGTTCCCGGCTCAATTATTGTACTCATGATAAGGAATTTTATATTGCGAGATCTTTGGTCCAATGGGAACATTATTTGAGGCAAAAACCTTTTGTCTTGTATTCAGATCATTTGGTTTGGCTACACCTAAGGAAGAAAATATTTCCCAACATGAGAAAGAATAAGCTAATGCTAAAGGTGGATGGTCCTTTCAAGATACTGGCCAGGTTTGGGGAAAGCGCGTACAATGTAGAACTTCCAGATGAATATGAAGGTATTAGTTCAACATTTAATGTTAGAGACTTATCACCATACATATATGATGAGAATTTGAGGGCAAATTCTGTTAAAGAATGGGAGTATGAAGAAAAGAAGGCCGTGAAATTAAGTTTCCAACATGAGCCGCGAGGTGATTTTCTAGGAGTGCCAAAGATTGTCAACCATCCTATGGTGACATGCTTAATGTGGAGTGAAGTGTGGAGTGGAGTTGAAGACAAGACTTAAAGATCCAAGAAGGAAACATTTTTTTAGCTTTTATGTAGGTCTTGGCCAAGACCACCTTTTAGCTTGTTTTAATTCCAAACTTAATTACTAGATCTCCTTATAGCTTAATTACTATGCCATGTAATAAGTTTAGATGAACAAGCTGAGAACCATCTAGAAGGAGAAGCTTCTAGTATTTCCCAAGGAGGTAATCATGAACTAGCTAGTTCATGCACTTATCTACATGGAGGACACAAAAGGGTGGCCTAGAGAACATGAAGAGTTGGGTCTTTTCCCTTCTCCCAAATCGGACGAACCTCTCTCCCTTTCCCATTCGGCCTAGATGCATTTTTATGTCTATCTTGTTACCTCTTATTGAACGTTTAAAACTAGTATAAATAGGGGATGTAGTTGATGAAAGGATACGTTGAAATTTTATGAAATATATTTGAGTTTTCTCAAACTTTGCTAAGTTATTCAACTTTTGTGTTTTTATCTTTATTGGTCCTTTTGTGGTCCAAATCATGGTCTTTTTGTGGTCCAACCCTCGGTCATTTTGTGGTCCAACCCTTGGTCCTTTTATGGTCCAAATCCTAGGTGTAAGTCTAGTTAGAACTTTTGTGATCTAACTATACCCAAGCCAAGATTTTATCCAGTTACATTGTCAGAAACACATTAGAAGGTCATCTCAACCTACATTACCTTACTCGCACCCGAACTTGTCTATCAATTTCGTGCCCAATCATTGGCTAAACTGCCTAATCCCTTTCACCCAATTACACTACAACACTTTCCCAACTTACTCTAAAAAGATCGTTAACCAACTCCTCCCAAAAATACCCGAAAATCCAACCAACTACTCCACTATCCTCACCGAGTTCAACCTTCGTACCTTACTCTCCTGACCAGTTTCCGCCACATTACTACAATCCAACAACCAAATACCAACCACCAACATAACCTACAATGTGTCTAGTTCATCCTCTCCAAACGCCTTAGCCCCAAATCACGTAAGGCACCCGTACACCTTCCACAAATCTAAACTGTCTGGAAACCGTCCTATTCCACCAACCTCTATTTGATACCCATATTTGTGTCCATCCAGCCCCAAACCAACTCCGATCAACTTAAACATACAATCCCTTCCTTATGTACATCAGTTTTCTTCTAGTTCTGAATTAGAATCATTCTTGATAAATAATGAGATGTCCTTCTCTTCTTCTGAATTGTCTATTGATGTAGCTTCCTTGTTATTTTCCAAGGCCTGATAATTCTCTTCTTCATGACTTCTTGGTGCCTCTCCGTAATTTTCTTGAAGAGTACTCCATATTTGTTTTGCAATCTCACATGGGAGGATTTGATCATGTATGGCTGGCACAATACTATGAAGAAGAATTTCTTCACATGTGACATTTAGTTAAGTATCCTCCGTGTCTTTCCCATTGCATTGCTCACAGGTTTTGGAATCGGTTCTTTTACCTTTATTGACACGTGCTGAAGGAATCCTTGGACCATCTTGAATAATGTTCCAAACATTTATATCCATTTCCATTATATAGTCATTAATTCTTGATTTTCACCATTAGTAACAAATTCCAATGAAGTATGGTGGTATTGTGATTGATAGGACTTCTTGACATTCTTGAAGTTCATCTATATTTAATCTTCAAAAGTGCTAGCCTATATAGAAAGATCTAGCTCTGACACCAATTGGTTTCTCCCTATACATTCAATGAATCAGGTTCTTTGAGAAACTACACAACAAGGTAAAGTGCAGCATAAGTAAAATCAACACAAGAAATTAACATGAAAATCTCCTTGCTCAATGGAGGAAAACCATGACATACCTTTGTAGGAATTTACCAAGCTTTCACTAAACTCAAGCAACTTGTTTTTTGTTACAACAAGTTGTATAGCTAAGGAATTCGAAACAATCCTTTCCCCACTCTCGCATTTCCTCAAAACTTCCAAACTATTGACTCTCTATTTTCACTCTTTAATGACTCTACCTAGTCAGAGATGTCCCTTACAACCCGATAACTACCTATTACACTTACTATGAAAAAAAATAGACATAAACACACTATGAACCTAACTATTACAATTCAAGAACTAAATTATAAATTTTTATATAAAGAGGTTCTTTGTTGCTACTATAGTTGGCTCCCTCGAGATTCTGGTGTTGACTCTCAATTCACTCTGGATGTCTCTCTCTTTGATTGTAGTCAAGCTCCAAAGCTTTTTGATGTGTTGCATTTATAGTAGTGAATGTTGTCATTAATGCTTCAAATCCGTCCAAGGCTTTGTTTCATAAGTTTCATGAAAATAAAATCTTATTTGATATGGATTTTATTCTTTCCGTGATTATGTGCATACAATTATTTTCTCCTATATTCAAGTTAATTTCATGTGTTCAGTTTTTTGGTAATATTTCAATAATTTGAACTATAGTTCCTAGTCCAATAGGAATGAGCCAATCTTCCAATATCTCAAAGTCGCATGAAATAACTTCTTCTCGATAATCTCCAGCTTTTCTTTCTAAGGACCAGTTCCTCTGAGCAGTTCCTCTTCTGATATGATTGCTTCACTAGTTTCTTTGGAGATTTGTTTGACATCTAGTTCTTCAACATCTTTCTTGTACTTGATTGTCATATGTACATGGTTTATTAATTATCAAAACTTCATTTAAGATCTGAACTATTATTGAGATAGCAATATCTTAACAATAACCAACTAAGAAAGTAATCAAGATCTTATTTTGGAACCACAAGAACCTAACTATTACAACTCAAGAGAAGTATAGATAAATCTTGATAGGAATAGGCTTTTTAACGCTGTTGTAGTTTATTCCCTCGAGATTCTTTGTGTTGATTTTTCTCTGATTCAGACGTCTCTCGCTTTGGTTGTGGTTAAGCTTCAAAGCATTTGTCGTGCTGTATTTATACGAGTTAATAGCCACCTTCAATTCTCCAAATTCATCCGAGACTTGATTTTGTTAATTTTACGAAACCAATTGTTGTTATATATGAATTTCCTTTTTCACGTGCACATTGTTTACTTCTCCCATTTCCAAGATAATTTCATGTATTCAATTTATGATAATATTTCATATCTCCAACTCCAATTCTTTATAGAATTTTATTGAGTCATAATTATATTTCTCTCGGTCTTCACGAAACAACTTCTTCAATGGTCTCCAGCTCTTAATCTAAAGGACTAATTCCTTTCAATAGTCTATCTTCAGTGATGAGAGTCCACCTGTTCTCCTTTCGGAGGTTTGTTAAGGAAATTTCAGTTCCAGATCTTCCTTGCATGTTGATTGTTAATTGGACATAATTTGTCAATCATCAAAACACTATAATCTCTTGAACTATTATTGAGACGATAACATCTCAATAATATAGTTTTAATTGGACCAAATTCATATGAAGACACTTATAGTTGACACGATTTTTTATTAGGGGTGTTTCTATTGAGCACTTACAAAACAAAGAAGGGTAGTCCAGTGCACTAAGTTCTCGCTATGCGCGGGATTTGAAAAAAATGGATCACAAGAGTCTATTGTACGGCCCTTCTTCGAACACCACACATAAATGGAGCTTAATTTACCGGGCTAGCCTTTTTTGTAAGTGGTCAATAGGAACGCCCCTAATAAAAATAACTGTGTCACAATATCCAATATTTGTTCAAATATGGCACTTTTCGCTGACTTTGTATATAGAATGAGTTTCACCCGATATAGGCGCGTTAAGAGCCTAAAAGCACATTTTACTTTTTTTTCTTGCTCTCCACTTCAACCATTGCTTTCACCATTTTCATGCCACCACCATTGCCTCCATCCTTTTTATATTGCGTTTTTGTGCTGAAAATCGTGATTAAAATATTATTTCGAAACTTTTAATTGAAGAAGTTGAGCCGAAATTTCAAAACTCCATTAAAGCCTCTTCTTATAGTTTCCACGATTGTTTTATATCCTCTCTGATTACATCCTTGAATCGACGGAACAATTGACTTAGTGTTACCCTTCAGGCCTTTACATATTGACACGAACTACATTAGGGTCTACACAGAACTCCTAGACTGTGCCGGAAGACGAACTCAATATGTAAAGTTTAGCTACACGAAACATGTGAACGGAACCTCTATGTGAGAAGATAAAATCCTTTCATTCATGACACATTCAATCAAGCTTAGGATTTGTCAAGTGTCTATCCAAATGGCTTGATCATTATAACTCATCTATATTAGTTGACAACAGGACCATATTAAAGACATGTCCAATGTGTTGACCAACCACTTAGTCAACCTAATACCATATGAGTATCTGAGTGTTCACTTGAATATACATTCAAGGAATGAATCCTAATCTTGGCTCACATACCACCTTTAATCTACTTCGCAATGCACCCAAAACAAGTCGTTTCTCAACCTTAACACATTTGAGCTTAGGACAAGATCAAAGTACATTACTCCGTAAACAAGGTGATATTGACCTCAAGTCCAAGGACTTCTATCTCCCACATGCCGTTGACATTATAGACATATAAGAAATAGTGCATCAGAAGGGTATACCAATACTTCAACAAGTATTCATGTGTCCATCACGAGTTGTCATAACTCGAAGCAAGTGAGACGTACTACATCCCCTAAGGATATGATGCAGACCACATGTTGACGTATCACATATCATCGATATCCCAATCTCGATGATCATTAGTCGAGGTAATTTAAGAGTTACGTTATAACATTAATTATCACATCATTAATAAACACGTAAACTCTAGGGATGCATTTATAGAATATTATAAACAATCAATTAATAATTCAACAAATACAAATGCCATAATATTAATCATCATTAATATGAATACGAATGTGTATAAAATACATTTTTCCTAATACAGATTGTCTCTAGGACACACATATACTTTCAATCTCCCACTTGGCCTAGAGCCAATCACCAACATATCTAATACTCATGTTCTCAAAAAGACCATTATGCTTCACCAAGCTTAATGGTTTAGTAAACGAGTCTGCTAGATTATTGTATGTGAGAACATAATCTATCTTAATATCTTCAGCTTCCACCATCTCTCCGAGAATGTGGTACTTCCTCGGTACATGCTTGTTTCTGTTAGTTGATCTTGGTTCCTTTGCCTGTGTAATTGCACCAGTGTTGTCATAATAAATGGTTATTGGACAACTGACACTCAGAACAACCCCTAGTTCCTTCAAAAACTCAAAAATCACGACAACTTCTTTAACAACTTCCGATCCAGCAATGTACTCCGCTTCAGTAGTCGAATCAGCAGTAGTAGCTTGTTTGGAGCTCTTCCAGCTCACCGCTCCTCCATTGAAAATGAATGTGTAACCAGACTGAGATTTGAAATCATCAACATCTGTCTGGAAACTAGCATCGGTATACCCAGTGACAACCAGCTTATCTCCTCTACCATAGACTATGGATTAATTTTTAGTACGTCTGAGATACTTAAGAATACTCTTGACTGCCTTCCAGTGATCCTCACCAGGATTCTGCTGGAACTTGCAAGTCATACTAAGTGCAAATGCCACATCTGGCCTAGTGCGAGTCATGACATACATGATCGATCCTATAACCGAAACATATGGGATCCTCTTCATGCGCTCAACTTCTGCATCACTAGAAGGGCAACCCTTCTTAGATAACTTGATGTCTTGACCCATTGGAAGACCACCTTTATTGAAATTCTCCATTGAAAAATATCTAAGCACTTTGTCTATGTAGATTGAATGTGACAGCCCCAACAATATATTAGGTTTATCTCTATAGATCCTAATTCCCAGAATGTAGCAGACTTCACCTAAATCCTTCATCATGAAGGTCTTGGACAACCAATCCTTAACTGAATGCATGAGAGTTTTATTATCTCTCATTATCAATATGTCATCAACATATATAATAATGAAGACAATACCCTCATCCTTGCGTTTGATATAAACACAAAGATCCTCTTTGCTTCTAACGAAATCAAAAGATTTGATAGCCTTGTCAAAATAAATGTTCCAACTCCTAGAGGCTTGCTTAAGCCCATAAATAGACTTATGTAGCCTGCACACAACATTTGGTCTGGACTCCATGAAAAACACTCGGGTTGTTTCATATATACTTCCTCAATTAAATTACCATTGAGGAATGTAGTTTTGACGTCCATCTGCCAAATGTCATAATCATAATGTGCAGCTATCGCAAGCAAAATCCGAATAGACTTTATCTTAGCCAGCGGTGAAAAGGTTTCATCATAATCCATGCCAGGACACTGAGTAAAACCTTTAACCACTAGTCTAGCTTTATAAGTCTGAATCTTGCCAGATGCATCAATCTTCTTCTTGAAGACCCATTTGCATCCTATGGATTTAACCCCATTTGGAAAACCAACCAAGTTCCATACTTGATTGATATACATAGATTCTATTTCGGATTTCATGGCTTCTTGCCATCTCTTCGAATCAATGTCTAGCATTGCTTCGCTGTAGGTTCTAGGCTCGTCATCATCTGGAATATCTATCTCATTTTGTGTTTTCACAAGTAGATTTAGTCTTTCCGGAGGACGATGAGTTCTAACTGACCTACGGAGTTGAGTGTCTTCTGATTCGATTCTGGTATGTTACATTTGTGAGTAGGTTCTTGTGCGCTGGTCGATCCACCAGCATTAGAGCTTTCAAGAATATCATTTTCATGTCTTTCCTGAATGGGAGGAGGTGAAACTGGTGCACTAGCTCCCAAGGTCTGTGCAAGAGGATCTTGCATTTCTGCATCTCTCCTTATAGCACTTCCACTAGCCGAAGGGCGTACCCTAAGTACCCAATCTTGGCCATAAGCTCCCACTGAATTATTTCCTTGTTCACTCGGTAAGGGTTCAACCTCTATGTTACTTTGTTCTTGAATTTCTTCAAGTTCTATCTCCGTGCAACTCTCTTCCTTGTAGATATATTCATCTTCAAGAAAAGTTGTGTTCCTAGAAACAAATATCTTATGTTCTCCAGGAAGATAGAAATAGTATCCCTTAGTTTCCTTTGGATACCCAACAAAGTAACATTTCTCACTTTTAGACTCCAACTTATCAGTGATCAACTTCTTGACATATGCAGGACACCCTCAGGGCCTCATGTGTCTAAGTGATGACTTTTTGTCACACCATACCTCATATGGTGTCTTTTCAACTGATTTAGAAGGAACTATGTTCAGAACATATATCGAGGTTAGAATAGCGTATCCCAAAAGGTATGTTGGAAGAGCTGAAAAGCTCATCATGGAACGAACCATGTCAATCAAGGTTCGGTTTCTCCTCTCGGCAACACCATTCATCTGTGGCATCCCAGGAAGTGTCCATTATGAATGAAATTCATGTAGCTTTAAGTATTCAAGAAATTCTCTACTTAAATATTCACCCCTACGATCAGATCAAAGAGTCTTGATACTCTTTGAGAGATGTTTTTCAGCTTCACACTTAAACTCCTTAAACTTCTCGAAGGCCTCAGATTTGTGTTTCATAAGATACACATATCCATACCTTGATAAGTTGTCTGTAAAAGTAATGAAGTAAGAGAAACCTTATCTAGATTGAGTTGAAAATGGTCCACATATGTCAGTATGTACCAACTCAAGCACCTCTTTGGCATGGATCCCCTTTCCAGAAAGAGGTTTAATGGTCATCTTACCTTTCAAACATGATTCACAGTTACCATAAGATTGTAATTCAAATGGTTCAAGGTAATTTAATTTCCTCAACCGTTCTATCCTCGTTTGATTGATATGACTAAGTCTGTAATGCCACAAGTAGGTAGAATTTCTTTCATTTAACTTAGCTCTTTTATTTTGTATATTGAAAATTTCCCTGCGGCAGTTTAATGTATACAATCCATTCACAAGAGGTTCAATTCCATACACAACATTATCAAAAGACAAAATCATATTGCTATTATTAATGCTTGAGGAAAAGCCCTCAGTGTCAAGAACAGAAATGGAAATAATGTTCATTTACAAAGAATGAACATAATAACAATTGTTTAACATTAAAATATTGTCGAAAGGTAAATCTAATCTATATTATCACACGCGCTCAACATCAACACATGTTCCGTTTCCAACGCGCAGGTCCACCTTGCGAGGTCCGACCTTCCTGCTATTAGTTAGCCCCTGCACATTTGTACAAATGTGTGAGCCACAAACGATATCTAGTACCTAGGAATGAGAGTCATTTATAGATAGATTAATTTCAATTAAAAACATACCTTGTCCACTAGAGGATGGTGCACCTAGTGCCATCCCTCCTCCTGGAGTTGTACAGTCCTTCCTCCAATGCCTCTTCCTGTTGCAGTTCATGCACACATCCGATGCTGGAAGTTTCTTCTTCGCCCCTCATTAGGGCTTCATTGCTGCTGCCGGAGCAACAACTTTGCCCTTCCTCTTCTGTTGTCCCTTACCTTTCGGTTTGGGATAACTAGATGAGCCAACCATTTATGATAGTTTTGATCTTGGAGACCGAAGATTCAAAAAATTTCAGCATATTGTGCAATTCTGGCAACTTCGTCTTAGTTCCATTCATATTGTAATTTATAATAAAACTCTTGAACGAACATGAAAGTGAATGGAGTATGAGTGTGGTAGCAACTCTTTCGTGAAACTTTATGTTATACCCCGTAGTTCTGAGCCTACGTATGAGAGCGTACGAAAGCATGTAAGACTTAAAATTTTCAAAGGATAGGTTGACGGATTATTCCGGACGGGTTTTAGTCAACTTTGAGGCGGGTTATGACCCGGTACATTGAGAGTTCCTAAGTATTTCAAAGGCCTAGGGAGTAGTTCGTTGAGTCTAGATTCCAACGCAACCAACCGTTCGTCGATAGGACGTCGGAGTAGAAAGTTATGGGAGTTACAAGTTCAGAGCGCAGACGGGCAGAAATGCGTTTCGGGCAGAAGCGACAGGGCCGCGGCGCCGGATGCAGGGCCGCGGTGCCGGATATTCTGAGGGGTCGCTAAAGTTGCAGCGCCGCGGTGCCAGGACAGCAGGGCTGCGGCGCCGGAAGTTCCGAAAGTCCGCAGAGGTTTCAGAGCCACGGCGCCGGAGTCAGGGCCGCGGCGCCAAGGCGGGATTTCTGGCGGAAAAACGTAGAAAAATCAGATTTCTCTTTAAAAAAGGCCATGGGAGGGTGACAAGTGTCCTGTTACACCCCGGAATTTCAGGATATGTTTATAAGACCGAAAGTAAGAACCCAAAAATATTAAGATTTGAGACGAGTAAAAATTTATCGGAATTATAGAATTGTCGGAAAACGAAATATTGCGACGAATGGGAGGGCGACACTTGTCACCCCCCCCCTTTGTGGACTTGGACGAAATTGTCATGGTTACAATGGTCATTTTACCATAATTTAAATGGCCAAGTCTTGCAAAGACAAAGAGCTTGACATTGTTGACTTGTCAAAGGGCCACTTGGCTTGATCCATGTGAAACTCATCCAAGCCATACATATGTACTAATCTAGACCCTCCATTATGTTATATATGTACACTAGTAGTGCAAGACTTTGTCATTCTCAACACTTAGAAAATTTTGGAAACTTGTTCTTGCTCACAAAAAGGGCTCACGGCAATGGGGGTTCCAAGAAGAAAAAAATTTCAATTTTTGTCCAATAAGCTCCATACTTTAAACCAAGGTACCTAAGGGTATTGTAGGTGTATCTCAATAGAAAAATCCCGGAAAAAGATAGTTTTCGTATTAGTCGCAAGGTGAAAACCTAGTTGTTTTTCTAGGTTTTGTTTGAAAGATTGAAGGAAATTGGTTGGTGTTGTTCTAAGGGTCTCAAGTGGCGGATTGAAGTGTCTTGAAGAGGCTCTAAGTTGCTAAGGAGCGACTTCGTATTTGGAGTTGGATTAAGATTCGTTGAGGTAATAATCTTGTCTCTTAAAAGTGTTACAAGATTATTTATATTGTTGTTAGCTTTACATGTTGCTAGCATGAAGTTTATGTGTTGAAGTTTTATAAGTATTATGGATTGATTGTAGCCTTAAATCCGAATTGTCATTTAAGCCATGTGAAGTTGAATTACAATTTGGTTGTTTATTAGAATCGTCGCATGTTACTTACTTGAAGATTATAGTAGTTATAATCGATTGCGACTTGATATCATGTTATGCTAACAACTTGGATTGAAATGGAAATTGGATAAGAATTGGTATTGTTGCATCTCAATGTGGCCGAATTGGACTAGTAGTTTGTATTAGTTTGGTATCTTTTGTGGGGCGGAATTTTACACGTCTAGTAGGCGTGTAATCCCCTATTATTAATTGCATTGATTGGGCCTTAAATGTGGCGTGTTTGGTTATTGAATTCGCCTTGAAAAGGTGGCAAGTGAGTAGAAACAAAGGAGGTCTTTGTCGATTTTCCGTAGAATTTAGAAACTTTACACTTATAATATTCTACGTTTGAAGTAAGATGTTAATAGGCGTCTTATGGTCATTATAGGTTGACATACTACGCACGCTTAATGGACTTAGCAGGTGGATTAAACCGAAGAGGTATGTGGAACTTTCTTATCTCTTGAGCATGAATAGGTTGTAAATGTATAGTACGGTAGACGTACAAGATTTTGACAATCTAGGTCCATTTGATATCCTTGGCTTATTTTAAGAATGTCCAAGTTGATTGAGTTAGGGAATTAACTCACTTGTTAAATATTAAGGATATCTTGGCTTTCAAAAGTTAAGAGACTTTAAGTATGTTGAAAGTATTATTAAAACTTGTTTTGTTGGAAAGTTTAAGTCTCTCGGTTATAAAGAAGTATGTAAGTTGCTAATGTATAAAGCTAGTATAACGACTTTATGGGAAGTTGGTTATAATAGCTTAATGGAAAGTTAAAAAGAGTGGTTTACTCTAAGTAATTTAAGTATGATAAATGACTTGTTTTAATGAAAGGCAATTTGATTTTAAGGCATCAATTGCCTAAGATTTTATAAGAAAAGGAGTCACTTGATTTAGAAACCTAACTTTATTTCTAAAGGTATTGTGACTTGTCTTGAAACGTAATTGCGACTTGATACTATGGTTAATAGTATCTTGGAAGTGTTATACTAAAAAGAGTCATTTGTTTTAAAGAGTAGAAGTATGTAGTACTTGGGTTAAATTCCCGGATCTTTATAAAAGACATGTTAGTGCCTTAAGTAAACTAAAATGAGAGTGTATGTGAACAAGAATAATAAGAAGTTAGGGGATTCTTAACTTGCTTATATATTGTGTGATAGGCCGGTAGTGCTTATGTTATGTATGATAGCCGGTTTTGTGCTAGTGGTATATTATTCATTTCAGGGTCATTCCCCGGGTTTGTGGAATTTGCATATTCCGTGGATTTGTTACCCACGATGCGAGGAATACCTCATGCGAGTCCGCAAGGGATTATGCGGGTGAAATAGTCCCATGCGGGCGGATACAACCTATGCGAGGAATACCTCATGCGAGTCCGTAAGGGCTTATGCGGGTGAAATAGTCCCATGCGAGGAATACCTCATGCGGGTCCCCGCGACCTATGCGGGTGAAATAGTCCCAGGTGTAGGATTACTTAATGATACTGCGGGCGGGTGGTCCTGCTTTGATCGTGAGCTTCCTATTTTATATTGTAAGTATACTACTATTTACTCTCATTGTTAGTAAGGCACTATGTACTGTTAATTGAGTTATCATACATTGTCTCAGCTTTTATTTTAGACTTATGATTTTATTCAGTACTTTGATTTCACATATTTGGTACATGTTGTCTCGACCTCCTTGGGGCTGCGTTCACGCATGGTAGAAGTCTGAGTTCTGATCCTCGCTCTTAGGATCACTGCTCACCGTTGAGAAGCTCCTTTATTTCGCAGGCTTATCCTCGTATTGTCGGTTGT
The DNA here is from genome assembly GCA_029844215.1 of Przewalskia tangutica. Lineage (NCBI taxonomy): Eukaryota > Viridiplantae > Streptophyta > Magnoliopsida > Solanales > Solanaceae > Przewalskia > Przewalskia tangutica. Next base: position 42,817,381 of record CM056722.1, on the reverse strand, counting down.
TGTACATTCAGGTATGGCGGGGCCACGTCACTTGAGTTGTTATTCTTAGAGGTCCGTAGTCACATTGTGGTTTGGGTTGTAAAGAAGAAAAAATGTACTGTTTTATTTGTATAGCTTACGGAAGGTGGCCTTATCGGCTAGTCTGTTGTTATTTTATGTTAAGCATTTTTATCAGTTGTGTATGTTCCGCTGCTATTCTCTGATGTATACCAAGAGCGGTGCCCAGGTAGGGCATCAGTCGCGGGCCCGGGGTCGGGTCGTGACAAAAGTGGTATCAAAGCAGTTAGTCCTCGAAAAGTGTCTACAGACCGTGTCTAGTAGAGTCTTGATTATCGGTGTGTTGTGCACCACATCTATAATCAGGAGGCTGCAGGACATTTAGGATTGGTTTCCATTCTTCTCACTCTAAGATCGTGCGATAGAGCTGTATGGTTAGGGTTGTCTCTCCCTAACAAGTATTGATTGTTTGAAGCTACGAGAAAGGCAGCAGTGACCCAGGAAAGATTATGTGGATTGCGTATCCAGGTTGGTAATGTTTGTAGTATAGTTGGTATTGGGACATACAACTATACAGATTTATGTATGGGGGTCACATATGTGTTGCCTAGGATGATTTTAGATTACCAGGATTTGGTAAGGACTAAATAAATACCGGGAAGGTATGAACAGTTAAGGAACTCTCATCAAAGTTTTACGTGCTAATTTGAGATAATTAGGTGATGATGAGTTGTGTGAGAATGTAATGGACCCTCAAGAGGTTAATTAAGGGACTTAATGGAAGACTATGTTAATAGATTGAGCTACGTAGTAGGATTTCGAGAATGGTACGGGTGAGATCCGTATGGAGTAAGTATGGGTGTTGTGGACAAGACAACACGATTATGGTATTACGATAAGTTTTGTACCCGTTTACGGGGGGACTGATAAGGTAGGCATGGAGCATGGAAATTGCGAGCCTAAGAATGTGATAACCACCGAGACCTTAGGCATATAAGGCCTTCTCGGGTAGAAAAAAAAAAGTTAAGACAGACCAAGGAAAAGAGTTAAATACGACGCCGAGTCGGGTTGGGGATCTATTAAGGGTCGCCTCATAGCTTGAAATGAAATGGGATCAGTTGGTAGTAGTCCTGCTACGTGACAGGGTCACGAGGGTGCAAGGCCCAAATCTAGTTAATCATTTCACGGGTTCGTGGACGCATTCCACCGGAACCAGGTTGTGAGAGCCGGAACTGGCCTTATGTTGTTTAATTTAGTAACTCCAAAGAGTGGAGGCCAGAGTTAGTATGGAATTTATGTACGTATGCTAGTATAAGTTTGGAAGTACGGAAAGAGTACGACCAGTAAAAAAGAGAGCAACCAAGTGTAAAGAAATGGACCCTGAATCCATGAGGACCTTTCATAGTGACTACACCCGTGAGTGTTGGGTGGTAGCTGAGCGGGTAGATAATAATTACCGGTAACGATACAGTCGATGGACCCTAGAAGACCTAGCAGAGCTGTTATGACAGAAGTTGAGGTCATTATGAGTACGAACTAGTTGACCTCTTGTTATGCCAACGTGGACTACAGAAGAGAGATTGATTCGGTACCAGTTCCCGGTAAGCCGGTTATCGAGTGGAAAGGAAGAGAAGTGGTAGTAACCAGTGAATTATCCTTCCTTCTTTGGCATCATTGTTTTTCTTTTTAAGTCTGTGTGACTTGTTCACTTGAGGTAAATTGACGCAGAAAGTAAGTAATAATTGAATTTGAAGGAATTTATGTTAAGTGCCCTTGGAGGTACTTGGAGTTGGTTTGGTGTGGCGGTCAGGGCCATGACCTTCCGGATAATTTCAGGACAGTGTGGAAGGCATGAATAAAATAAGTACGAGTGCTGCCGGCGGAAAGCTGAGGGCATCTTTGGTAGGTTTGAAAATCTACATGACTTTAAGGCGGTGCGTGATGATTAGATATTTACTGGACCGCAAGAAGACCCTGTGATTAGGGTTGTGACTCCAAGGAAAGTTTATAAAAAGGAGATAAGTTCTCTCCCCCACGTAAAAGGACAGTTTTGCGTATTATGGGGTTATGTGTACCCATGTTGTTAGACGCAGGATATGAGACCGGTAAGGTGTTTGGTATTGTCATGCCATAGGTTACAGTTGTGGATAACCGTGGGAAAAGTGTTGTGTTAGGGTAATTAAGAACGATGTACGAATTGGTCGAGGAAGTATCGTAAAGATATAAATGCAGGTTGTACGCTTGTATGAAACTGTACGATTATGAATCAAGATAGAAATATTTTTGCTAATAATAAGCCTAAGGTAAGGATATGGCCAGAATGATAAAGGAGAATACGACTATGGTTATGTAAGTTGCACGAGATATGACTACCCCAGACCAGTGTAAAGACCATTAGTAAATAATGGGAAGTAAGAACATTTCGAGGAAATGTGGTAACACCTGGCTATTATCTCTACGAGCTGGGAGAGAATAATAGGATTGTTACTTGACGAGATCAAGGAAAACCTCCCCCCCTAAATTGTGATTGACAGGAAGTCTTAGCCATGAGGCAAGCAAAGGAATCAAATCTAAGTTTAGTGACCAAGTTTGGTTGCAACAGAGAAAGGGAAACATGAACCATAAGTGAGATTAAGGATACCCGAATATTTCGCAGGAATGAGAAAGGCTTCCAGTTATTGGAAGATAAGTTGACTCCACTACAGCTCTAACTCCTCCTGAAAGACTAGAGGGTTAGGTTATTATGATAACACGTTGGGTGTTGGGCTAAGTTGTGTGCTGACGCAACCCGATCCGGATGGAGCCTATGTTTTCCCGGTAGTTAGGGAAACAGGAAAGGAAATTACGCCACTCACGATTTAGAGCTGGCGGCAGTTAAATCATGCATTGAAGATTTGGGGAGCATGACATATATATAGACTTCATGTGGATATTTGTGCAAACCACAAAAGCCTCCGGTATATCTGCAGACTGAGGCATTAGAATTTGCGACAGCGATGATGGTTAGAGTTACTCAAGGATTGTGATATTGATATCCTATACCATCCGGGGAAAGCCAAGACAGTTACAAATACTCTTAGTCGCGGATCTAAGAGTAGTATGCCAGTTAGGCAGCCAGATAGACTGGACGTGGTCCGTGAGATTCTTCAGTTACCGAGCCTAGGGGTTCGATTAATTGTTTCCAAGGTTAATGAAGTTTAGATCCGAGAGGTTGCCGAGTCCGTCGTTGAGGAGGTAAAGGGGCGACAGTATGAGGATCCAGTTATGATGCGGTATCGAGATACGGCTCTCCGAGAGGAGAAGAGCCCGTTTGAGTAGCACCGGATGAGGTGCTGTGATATGAGGACAGATTGCGTGTACCGGTACTACAGGACTAGTCAGCAGGTTTTAGGGGAGGCATACAATGCTTATTTCTCAAATTGTTCGGGGTCGACTAAGTTGTGTCGTGACCTCAGATGTATGTATAGGTAAGATGATCGGAAAATGGACGTAGCAGAGTTGTTGCTTAATATTCGAATTAGTAGCAGGTCATGGTTGAACACCAGAAGCCAGTGGGCTATTACAGGCGATTTAGACCCCGACTTAGACATGGGAGGTAATTAAAATGGATCTTGTTACAGGGTGGCATCGTACTCAGAGGAAGTGCGACTCCCTGGGGGTCATGGTAAATAGGCTGACGAAACCAGTCGTGTTCTTCCGGTTAGGACCACTTACTCGGCTGAGGTTCGTGCTAGCTTTTATAGCAGGGGGATTGTGAGACTGCACGGGGTTCCTACGTTTATGATGTCAGACAGATGAGCTCGATTACAGATAACTTCTGGAGGTTTTTCAGAAGGGTTTTAGGGACACAGGTGAGTCTCAGTGTTGCATTACACCCTCAGACCGACGGACAGGCAGAGCGTACTATCCAGGCACTTGAGGATAGGTTGCGGGCCTGTGTTCTTGATTTCAGAAATAGCCGGGAGGGTTAATTGCCTCTTGTTGTGTTGCGTACGATAACAGATACCCTTCCAGTATTCAGATGGCCCTGTATGAGGCCTTGTATGTAAGAAAGTGTAGATCGCCGGTTAGTTGGTTCGACATAGGCGAGGTTCAGTTATTTGATCCAGACTTAATTCAGCGGGCTGTGGATAAGGCGAAGCTTATCCAGGAAAGATTATGAGTAAGCTCAGAGTCAGTAGAAGCTTTATGCAGATAACCGACATGGACACATGGGGGTTCAGGTTGACATTTTAGTATGAGCATTGTTATGTGGCCACATGTGGCATTATTGGTATGTAGGGGTTGTAAGGAGACTATGTCGCTATCTTTAATTTTGACTCCCACAGGAACATTCGGGGACGAATGTTTCTAAGGGGGGAAGAATGTTACACCCCGGAATTTCAGGATATGTTTATAAGACCGAAAGTAAGAACCCAAAAATATTAAGATTTGAGACGAGTAAAAATTTATCGGAATTATGGAATGGTCGGAAAACGAAATATTGCGACGAATGGGAGGGCGACACTTGTCACCCCCCCTTTGTGGACTTGGACGAAATTGTCATGGTTACAATGGTCATTTGACCATAATTTAAATGGCCAAGTCTTGCAAAGACAAAGAGCTTGACATTGTTGACTTGTCAAAGGGCCACTTGGCTTGATCCATGTGAAACTCATCCAAGCCATCCATATGTACTAATCTAGACCCTCCATTATGTTATATATGTACACTAGTAGTGCAAGACTTTGTCATTCTCAACACTTAGAAAATTTTGGAAACTTGTTCTTGCTCACAAAAAGGGCTCACGGCAATGGGGGTTCCAAGAAGAAAAAAATTTCAATTTTTGTCCAATAAGCTCCATACTTTAAACCAAGGTACCTAAGGGTATTGTAGGTTTATCTCAATAGAAAAATCCCGGAAAAAGATAGTTTTCGTATTAGTCGCAAGGTGAAAACCTAGTTGTTTTTCTAGGTTTTGTTTGGAAGATTGAAGGAAATTGGTTGGTGTTGTTCTAAGGGTCTCAAGTGGCGGATTGAAGTGTCTTGAAGAGGCTCTAAGTTGCTAAGGAGCGACTTCGTATTTGGAGTTGGATTAAGATTCGTTGAGGTAATAATCTTGTCTCTTAAAAGTGTTACAAGATTATTTATATTGTTGTTAGCTTTACATGTTGCTAGCATGAAGTTTATGTGTTGAAGTTTTATAAGTATTATGGATTGATTGTAGCCTTAAATCCGAATTGTCATTTAAGCCATGTGAAGTTGGATTACAATTTGGTTGTTTATTAGAATCGTCGCATGTTACTTACTTGAAGATTATAGTAGTTATAATCGATTGCTACTTGATATCATGTTATGCTAACAACTTGGATTGAAATGGAAATTAGATAAGAATTGGTATTGTTGCATCTCAATGTGGCCGAATTGGACTAGTAGTTTGTATTAGTTTGGTATCTTTTGTGGGGCGGAATTTTACACGTCTAGTAGGCGTGTAATCCCCTATTGTTAATTGCATTGATTGGGCCTTAAATGTGGCGTGTTTGGTTATTGAATTCGGCCTTGAAAAAGGTGGCAAGTGAGTAGAAACAAAGGAGGTGTTGTCCGATTTTCCGTAGAATTTAGAAACTTTACACTTATAATATTCTACGTTTGAAATAAGATGTTAATAGACGTACTATGGTCATTATAGGTTGACATACTACGTACGGCGAATTGGACTTAGCAGGTGGATTAAACCGAAGAGGTATGTGGAACTTTCTTATCTCTTGAGCATGAATAGGTTGTAAATGTATATTACGGTGAGCGTCTGAGATTTTGACAATCTAGGTCCATTTGATATCCTTGGCTTATTTTAAGAATGTCCAAGTTGATTGAGTTAGGGAATTAACTCACTTGTTAAATATTAAGGATATCTTGGCTTTCAAAAGTTAAGAGACTTTAAGTATGTTGAAAGTATTATTAAAACTTGTTTTGTTGGAAAGTTTAAGTCTCTCGGTTATAAAGAAGTATGTAAGTTGCTAATGTATAAAGCTAGTATAACGACTTTATGGGAAGTTGGTTATAATAGCTTTATGGAAAGTTAAAAAGAGTGGTTTACTATAAGTAATTTAAGTATGATAAATTACTTGTTTTAATGAAAGGCAATTTGATTTTAAGGCATCAATTGCCTAAGGTTTTATAAGAAAATGAGTCACTTGATTTAGAAACCTAACTTTATTTCTAAAGGTATTGTGACTTGTCTTGAAACGTAATTGCGACTTGATACTATGGTTAATAGTATCTTGGAAGTGTTATACTAAAAAGAGTCATTTGTTTTAAAGAGTAGAAGTATGTAGTACTTGGGTTAAATTCCCGGATCTTTATAAAAGACATGTTAGTGCCTTAAGTAAACTAAAATGAGAGTGTATGTGAACAAGAATAATAAGAAGTTAGGGGATTCTTAACTTGCTTATATATTGTGTGATAGGCCGGTAGTGCTTATGTTATGTATGATAGCCGGTTTTGTGCTAGTGGTATATTATTCATTTCGGGGTCATTCCCCGGGTTTGTGGCATTTGCATATTCCGTGGATTTGCTACACACGATGCGAGGAATACCTCGTGCGAGTCATGAGGCTTATGCGGGTGAAATAGTCCCGTGCGGGCGGATCTGACCTATCGCGAGGAATACCTCATGCGAGTCCGTAAGGGCTTATGCGGGTGAAATAGTCCCGCGAGAATACCTCATGCGGGTCCACGCGACCTATGCGGGTGAAATAGTCCCAGGTGTAGGATTGCTTTATGATACTGCGGGCGGGTGGTCCTGCTTTGATCGTGAGCTTCCTATTTTATATTGTAAGTATACTACTATTTACTCTCATTGTTAGTAAGGCAGTATGTACTGTTAATTGAGTTATCATACCTGTCTCCAGTTTTATTTTAGACCTATGATTTCATTACAGTACTTTCAGTTTCACATATTTGGTACATGTTGTACTGACCTCCTTGAAGTGCGTTCATCTGCAGTAAGTCAGTTGTTGATTCTCGCTCTTAGGATCATTGTTCAGCTGTTGAGAAGCTCCTTTATTTCGGAGGCTTATCCCTGGTATTGTCGGTTGTTGTACATTCAGGAGTATGGCGGGGCCCTGTCCCGCCAGAGTTGTTATTCTTAGAGGTCTGTAGTCACATTGTGGGTTGGGTTGTAAAGAAGAAAAAATGTACTGTTTTATTGGTATAGCTTATGGAAGGTGGCCTTATCGGCTAGCCTGTTGTTATTTTATGTTAAGCATTTTTATCAGTTGTGTATGTTCCGCTGCTATTCTCTGATGTATACCAAGAGGCGTGCCCAGGTAGGGCACCAGTCGCGGGCCCGGGGTCGGGTCGTGACATGTCCCCCCCATCTGATTTCTTGCATGCCTTATATTGACCAAGTCTTGAAGACTTGGTCATCTTTCAAATCTCTCTCTCTCTCTAAGCTTAGCTCTCACTTCTCTCTAAAATTCCAAGAGGAATTCAAGCCTAAGGAAAAATCTGAAAAGTTAAGGACAAGAAGGAAGCTTGTGGCTAGCTTGTAGGAATCATTGTGGTGGTGTTCTTGGAAAGGAGGCTAGCAAAGTTGTTGGAATAGTTTTGGCTAAAGCTCCAAAGGTAACATTTCTTCTCTTGTAGCTAGTATTAATGTTGCATGTGAAGAAGAAGGGATTTGTAGTAGTAAATAATGCACTTAGAGTCATTGCATGTAAGAAATATGGTTTGAATGTGAAGGAATTGGTTAAGAAGATATTATGAGCATGTTGTAGCCTAAAAACTACCTTAGAATTGTTAAGTGAATTGTTGTACCTTTTGGGGCAGAATTTTACACACCCAAGTTTAGGTGTGTAATCCCCTTTGATATGTTTGGATTGTTGAGCCTTAAATGTGGCATTTGGATGTTGAATTCGGCCTTGAGAAAGGTGGCAAAGTATGTAGAAACAAAGGAAATGCTGCCCAATTTTCCATAGAATTTAGGGGCTTTGAACTTAGATTATTTCTACATTGAAATTAGAGGTTAATAAACGTATCATGGTTGTTATAGGTTGACATATTACTTGCGGTAGTTTGGACTTAGCAAGTGGATTGACCGAAGAGGTATGTGGAGCTTTCCTATCTCTTGAGCATGAATAGTTATAACTATGTAGTACGGTAGACGTACAAAAATTTGGTATTGTTACTTGTTTTAAGTATATAAAGACTTGTTTCGTTTTAAAAGAATGTATAAGTCCCTTGGTTAGGGGAAAAGTATAATTTTACTAAAGTATAGGGTTAATATAACAACTTTATGGGGAGTTGGTTTATAAGCTTTATAAAAGGTTAATGAGAAGATATTTACTCTAAGTAAGATAAGTATATGAAAAGGCAAATTGATTTTAAGGCATCAATTGCCCAAAGGTTTTATGTATGAAAAAATGTCACTTTTAAAAGAGTTTAAGTATGTACTACTTGGGTTAAATTCCCGGTTTCCTTTTATTAAAGATATGATTAAGTGCCTTAAGTAAACTAAAGTGAGAGGGTATATGAACAAGGCTAATAAGAAGTTATAAGTTTTCTTAACTTATTTATGATTATGATATGATGACAGTTTGAGCTAGGGTAAGAGTATATCTGAGGGGCAAGCCCCAAGATCGTTATACCACCTTCTCCAGGGTAAGAGTATGAATGAGGCAAGCCCAAGATCGTCATACCACCTCCTCCCGGTGTAAGAGTATATCCGGAGGGTAAATCCCAAGATCGTTATACCATCTGCTTCAGTGTAAGAGTATATCTGAGGGGTAAGTCCTCAAGATTGTTATACCATCTGCTTCAGGGTAAGAGTATATCTGAGGGGTAAGTCCCCAAGATCGTTATACCACATGTTTCGTGGATTTGCTACCCACGATGCGAGGAATACCTCATGCGAGTCCTTATGGGCTTATGCGGGTGAAATAGTCTCATGCGGTAGTCTGACCTATGCGAGGAATACCTCATGCGGGTCCACGGGACTATGCGGGTGAAATAGTCCCGAGTAGGGGTGCTTATTGATACTACAGGCGAGTACCTGTTCGATCATGAGGCCCTATTTTATGCGTATTATATATATATACTTGTCACTCTTATTGTTAGTAAGGCCTGATAAAAGGTATTTTGATTGTCTTCCATGACTCGGCACTTTTAGACTTATGATATCATTATTACAGTATTTTCCAGCTTTACATACTTGGTACATATTGTGTACTGACCCCCTTCCTCGGGGGTTGCGTTCATGCCGCAGGTAAGGGTAAGCAGATTGTGGATCCTCGTTCTTAGGATCACTGTTCCGGTGTCAGAAGCTCCATCCCTCCGGAAGCTTGTTTTGTTGGTACGGTTACTCCCTGATGCTATAGGTATTGTGTACATTCAGGGGTATGGCGGGGCCCTGTCCCGCCACAGTTGTTATCCTTAGAGGTATGTGGTCACATATGTGTTGAAATTTGTAAGAACAAGTTGTCTTGCTATACTTTTGATTAGTATGTTTTATGGGCGACCTTATCGGTGGCGGTGATGTTACCTTTTATAAGTTATGTGTTATGTATGTTCATTGCTATTCTCGATGTATACGGCGGTACCGGTAGGTACTAGTCGCGGTCCCGGGGTCGGGTCGTGACAAAAGTGGTATCAGAGCAGTTAGTCCTCGGGAAGTGTCCACAGACCGTGTCTAGTAGAGTCTTAATTATCGGTGTGTCGTGCACCACATCTATAATCAGGAGGTTGCAGGATATTTAGGATTGGTTTCCATTCTTTCACTATAAGATCGTGCAATAGAGCTGAGTTATAGGTTGAACCTCCTCTGATGTTTTCATTTATGTATCAGTTATGCCTCGCGCAAAGGCAACGCGACCCGGAAGGGCAAGGCGGTGAGAGTCTTGCTAGTGGGGCGCGAGAGTCACGAGGCACGAGCCCGGTCTTTACGAAGATGATGTTTAGGCGGCGAGTTCCACGTCGTCGCCAGCCTCAACAATTTCGGCGTGAGGCGCTCACGAGACCGCGATGCGAGCCTCCATCCGATCGAGTGCGAGTATAGGGATTACGAGAACAATTCGATTATTGACGATATAGTGGCGAGCGGCGTCGGCGAGAAGCGGCGGCCAACCTAGGCCGACAATTTACGGATTCGGGATTTCCTGGGTTATCACCCACCCGAGTTCTATGGTTCGAGATTTGAGGAGGATCCGCAGGAGTTTGTCCGGCAGTTACAACGGACAATGCAGGTGCTTAGGGCCTCGGAGACTGAGTCCGTTATACTAGCTTCTTACCGGTTGCGCGATATTGCACTGAACTGGTTTGAGTCATGGGTGTTGTCGAGTGGTGAGGATGCTCTTCCAGCTGTTTGGGAGGAGTTCACAGAGGCTTTCCTGGATCACTTCTTACCTCCTGAGATGAGGAGAGCCCGGGTAGATAGATTCTTGACCTTGAGGCAGGACGGGAGGACTATCAGAGAGTACAGCCTGGAGTTTGACTCCTTGGCCAGGTATGCGCACACCATTGTAGCTAACATGGCAGACAAGGTTCATCGATATGTGATGGGGTTAGACCGTCATATGATTACTGCATGTTTGGGGGTGGCTCTTCAGCCAGGGATGGATATTGCCAGGATGCAGGCGTGCGCGAGATTGAGGCGAATAGAGACGAGATCGGCTAGATTTAGGTCAGCCCGAGGCGGGGCGGCAGGTCTCAGGGCGATTTCGGCGGCGGCCTGGCGGCGAACTAGGTCCACATTCCGGCCGGACAGAAGTGCTCCTTCTCGATTTCCGGCGGGAGTACGTCGGCCGGGTTATTCGAGAGCAGTCGGGCTCCAGGACTTCGAGGTTTCGAGGCAGCGGCCGTCTGTCGAGACCACCCACATCTCGGTGCGTTCGATGCGGTAGGTCTCATCCGGCGAGTGCCGTATGGGTTGAGGCGTGTTACTCTTGTGGCAGCGGGGCCATCGAAGAGATTGTCCGTCCTTAGCGGCGAGGCGTTAGTTCAGCCGGCGAAGTGCATTCTGGATCTTCGTCTTCGATGGTCGACGCCCGGGAAGCGAGGTACTACGGGCCAGCGAGCGCGGCAGAGGTCGTGGTAGGGGTCCCAGTTCTAGCGGTCCTCAGAACTGCATCTATGTTATGTCCAGCCGTCAGGACCAGGAGGCGTCACCAGATGTCGTCACATGTACATTATTGGTTTCTTATTGTGGTGTATATGCTTTGATAGATCCAGGTTCTACCTTGTCCTATATATCTCCTCATATTGCCAGTAGAATAGGGATAGAGCCCGAGTCCATAAGACCTTTTGAGGTGGCTATGCCAGTAGGTGATTCGGTGGTAGCCGAGCGGATATATAGAGCTTGCCCAGTGACTATAGACAGTCGTCAGACTTTAGCCGACTTGATAGAGTTGGATATGACGGACTTTGATGTGATTATGGGTATGGATTGGCTAGCATCTTGCTATGCCAATGTAGACTGTAGAGAGAGATTAGTTCGGTTCCAGTTTCCTGGTGAGCCGGTTATCGAGTGGAAGGGGAATACTGCATCGCCGAGGGGTAGGTTTATTTCTTACCTCAAGGCTAGGAAGATGGTGCGGAAAGGGTATATCTACCATACGGTTCGAGTATTTGATACTGAGGCTGAGATACCGGACCTTCAGTTAGTTCCGGTCGTTAGAGAGTTTTCAGACGTATTCCCAGACGAGCTTCCGGGTATCCCTCCGGAGAGGGAGATTGAGTTTTGCATTGATTTGGCGCCAGATACTCGACTGATATCTATTCCGCCATACAGGATGGCACATGCCGAGTTGAAAGAATTGAAGGACCAGCTGAAGGACTTGCTAGAGAAGGGCTTTATTAGGCCAAGTGTTTCTCCTTGGGGAACGCCAGTGTTATTTGTAAAGAAGAAGGATGGGACGCTGCGCATGTGTATTGATTACAGGCAGCTGAACAAGGTAACTATCAAGAACAGATATCCTCCCGGGATTGACGATTTGTTTGACGATTGCGAGTGCAAGGTGTTTTTCAAGATAGACTGCGATCCGGTTATCATCAGTGCGAGTTAGAGATTGATATCCCAAAGCGCATTCGGGACCGGTATGGGCACTATGAGTTCGAGTGATGTCTTTCGGGTTGACAACGCCCAGCCGGTATTCATGGATTTGATGAATAGGGTGTTGAGCCATTCTTGGATATGTTCGTCATAGTTTTCATTGATGATATCTTGGTGTATTCACGCCTGAGCGAGGAGCATCTGAGCATTTGAGGCGGTATTGGGAGTCCTCAGAGACCGGCAGTTGTATGCCAAGTTCTCGAAATGTGAGTTTTGGTTAGCTTCAGTGTCTTTCTTAGGGCATGTTATCGGGCCGATGGTATTCGGGTTGTCTGGCTAAGATTGAGCGATCAAGACTTGGCCTAGACCCACTACGCCAACGGAGGTGCGCAGCTTTTTGGGCCTTGCAGGTTACTATCGGAGGTTTGTGAAGAGGTTTGCTTCTATTTCAGCACCTTTGACTAAGCTGACTCAGAAGGCAACTATGTTCCGGTGGACGGATACTTGTGAGGAAAGTTTCCAGTTGCTAAAGGAGAAATTGACAACCGCCCCAGTTCTTACTCTTCCAGAGGGTTTAGATGGATATGTGGTTTATTGTGACGCGTCAGGTGTCAGGCTTGGGTGCGTGCTGATGCAACACAGCAGAGTTATAGCTTATGCATCTCGACAGCTTAGGAAGCATGAGAAGAACTATCCCACACATGACTTGGAGTTGGCAGCAGTGATTCATGCCTTGAAGATCTGGAGACATTATTTATATGGAGTTCATGTGGACATTTACACAGACCACAAGAGTCTCCAGTATATCTTCAGCCAGAGGGAGCTGAACTTGCGACAGAGACGGTGGTTGGAGCTACTTAAGGATTACGATGTTGATATTCTATACCATCTAGGGAAGGCCAATGTAGTTGCAGATGACCTTAGTCGCAGATCGATGGGTAGTCCATGCGATGTCTGACAGAAAAGGGATATGGTCCAAGAGTTACATCAGCTAGCGAGCCTTGGGGTTCGTTTGGTTGATTCTGATAGTGACAGAATTCGGGTTCGAGAGGTTGCCGAGTCTTCCATCGTCGAGGAGGTGAAGAGGCGACAGTATGAGGATCCGATTTTGGTACGGTACCGAGATGCAACTCTCCAGAAGGAGAAGAGTCTATTTGAGGTAGCGTCTGATGGGGTGCTAAGATTTGAGGGCCGGTTGTGTGTTCCCGATGTGACAGGACTTCGTCAGCAGATTCTGGAGGAGGCACACAGTGCTCGTTATTCTATTCATCCGGGGTCGACTAAGATGTATCATGACCTCAGATGTGTGTATTGGTGGGATGGCCTGAAGAGGGACGTTGCGGAGATCGTGGCACAATGCCCGAATTTTCAGCAGGTCAAGGTTGAGCACCAGAAGCCCGGTGGGCTGTTGCAGGCTATTGATATTCTGACTTAGAAGTGGGAGGTGGTAAATATGGATTTTATTACAGGGTTACCTTCCACTCAGAGGAAGCATGATTCCATTTGGGTTATCGTCGTGGTGTGGCGGCCCATTTTCTTCCATCGGGACGACTTTTTTACGAGGATTATGCTGAAGCGTATATCGGGAGATTGTGAGATCGCACGGAGTGCATCGATTATTTGAGCAGAGCCCAGTTCACGGCTAATTTACGAAGTCTTTCGAAGGATTAGGGACCCAGTGAGTCTCGATGCGGCGTTTCATCCTCGCAGCGGACGGGCGGCGCACTATCTGCACAACGAGGATATGTTGCGGGCTTGTGTTATTGATTTTAGGGGTAGCTGGGAGGATCATTTACCTCTTATGGAGTTTGCTTACAACAACAGCTACCATTCCAGTATTCAGATGGCGCCTTATGAGGCCTTATACGGGAGGAAGTGCAGGTCACCGATAGGCTGGTTCGAGGTGGGAGAAGTTCGATTAGTCGAGCGGACTTGGTTGTGAGCGATGGATAAGGTGAAGCTTATCCAGAGCGGTTGTTGGCGGCTTCGAGTCGGCAAGTCGTATCACGGATCATCGGCGTCGACACTTGGAATTTGAGATAGATGATTGGGTTTTATTAAAGGTATCGCCCATGAAGGGCGTGATGAGGTTTGGGAAGAAAGAGAAACTCAGCCCAAGGTACATTGGGCCTTATCAGATTGTCCGCAAAGTAGGCAAGGTTGCCTATGAGTTAGATCTGCCGTCCGATTTGGAGGCGGTGCACCCAGTTTTTCATGTGTCCATGTTACGGAAATGTGTTGGAGATCCATCTAGAGTGCACCCGATTCATGATGTCCAGGTGACAGATGATTTATCATATGAGGAGAGTCCCATAGCGATACTCGATCGTCAGGTTAGGCGACTTCGGACGAAGGACGTGGCTTCCGTCAAAGTGTTGTGGCAGAACGAGAATAGGGAAGAAATGACGTGGGAAGCAGAGGATGATATGATGAAGAAGTATCCTCACTTATTCCCTACACCTCCAGGTAATCCACTTTCCTGCTTGTTAGTTTTGATTTAGCAATTATGCTTGAGTAATGTTGTGGCTCGTGGAGCTTCTTTATTTGCAAAAGAATAGTTAAGAGGGTCTATGTCGATACTGTGATTTGAGTAAGCCTAGAAGGAACATTCGGGACGAATGTTTCTAAGGGGTGGAGAATGTTATACCCCGTAGTTTTGACCCTACGTATGAGAGCGTACGAAAGCATGTAAGACTTAAAATTTTCAAAGGATAGGTTGACGGATTATTCCGGATGGGTTTTAGTCAACTTTGAGGCGGGTTATGACCCGGTACATTGAGAGTTCCTAAGTATTTCAAAGGCCTAGGGCGTAGTTCGTTGAGTCTAGATTCCAACTCAACCAACCGTTCGTCGATAGGACGTCGGAGTAGAAAGTTATGGGAGTTACAAGTTGAGCGACGGGAAGAAATGCGTTTGAGCGGCAGCAGCAGGGCATGGCGCGGATGCGAGGCATTATTACACCCCGTAATTACAGGACATGTTTTAAGAACGTAAGTAAGAACTCACAAGTGTTAAGATTTGAGACTTGTAAAAATTTATCGGAAATATGAAATTGTCGGAAAATGTATTATGGTGGCGAATGGGAGGGCGCCATGTGTCACCCCCCCTTAGTGATGCCTTGGACGAAAATGCCATGGCTAAGATGGTCATTGACCATAGTCTTGTATGACTAAAGTCTTGCAACTTGAAGCTTGAGAGATTTGACTTGGTCAAAGGACCCACAAAGTCTTGTTTTTTACTAAGAGCTTATCCAAGCCACCCAATTGTTCATATCTTGACCATCCAATGTGCTTTATATTACTACTAGTAGCAAGAGAGAGCTAACACTTAGCCAAAATTCACAAAAAAATTGAAGAACATTGAAGCATGCTCTCGGGTTCCTCTTGGAAAAAAAGGAAAAATCTTTGTTCCTTGTTCTTTTAGCTCCCCACTTTAAACCAAGGTTATTATGTGTATTGTAAACATATCTCAATAGAAAAATCTTGGAAAAAGATAGTTTACGGGTTAGTCGCAAAACGAAAACCTAGTTGTCTTTCTAGGTTTTGTTTGGAGATTTGAAGGATATTTGTTGGCGTTGTTCTAAGGGTCTCAACAAGCAGATTGAAGTGTCTTGGAGAGGCTCTAAACTACTAAGAAGCGACTTCGGATTGGAGTGGGATTAAGTTTCATTGAGGTATAATCTTGTCTTTTAAAAGTGTTACAAGATTATATATTTATATTGTTGTTGTTAGCTTTACATGTTGTTAGCATGAAGTTGATATGTTGAAGTTAATAAGTATTATGGATTGCTTGTAGCTTAAATCCGAAATGTTATACAAGCCCCTTGAAGATTGGATTACTAATTGGTCGTTTATTAGAAATCGTCGCATGTCACTTACTTGAAGATTATGGTAGTTATAATCAAATGCGACTTGATATCATGTTATGCTACCAATTTGGATTGAAATGGAAATTGGATAAGAATTGGTATTGTTGTATTCATTATGGCCGAAAATTGGACTAGTAGTTGTATTAGTTTGTTATCGTTTGTGGGGCGGAATTTTACACGTCTAGTAGGCGTGTAATCCCCTATTGATTAATTGCTTTGATTGTGCCTTAAATGTGGCGTGTTTGGTTATTGTATACGGCCTTGAAAAAGGTGGCAAAGTGAGTAGAAACAAAGGAGGTGCTGTCCGATTTTCCGCAGAATTTAGCGACTTGACACTTATAATATTCTACGTTTGAAGTAAGACTTTAATAGGCGTATTGTGAATATTATAGGTTGACATACTACGGGCGGGACTTTGTACTTGGCAAGTGGTTTGACGGCGAGTATGTAGAACTTTTCCTATCCTTTGAGCATGACTAGTTGCACGTATATAGTGCGGTGAGCGTCTGAGATCTTGATATCCTCTACTAGTTTATTGAATAGCCAAGTTGGGTGAGTTAGGAGATTAACTCACTTCTTTGAAAGTTTTAAGGATGTCTAATGTTTTATTAAAGTAAAGGGACTTGAAGAGTTTTAAATTATGTGATACTTGTTTCGGTTTAAACGTATAAGTCCCTTGGATAGGAAATTGTTTATGGCTAAGGTATAAAGCGAATGCAACGACTTTATGGGGAGTTGGTTATATTTGCTTTATGGAAAGATAAATGACTTAACTTTAATGAAAAGGAAATTTGATTTTTAAGGCATCAATTGCCTAAGGTTTTATAATAAAAGGAGTCACTTGATTTAGAAACCTAACTTTATGTTTAAAGGTATTGTGACTTGTCTTGAAAAGAAATTTTGACTTGATACTACGGTTTATAGTATCTTGGAAGTTCTATATGAAAATGAGTCATTTTTAAAAGGTTGAAGTACGTAGTACTTTGGGTTAAATTTCCGGATTTTTATAAAAGACATGTTAGTGCCTTAAGTAAACTAAAATGAGAGTGTAGACGAATAAGATTAATAAGAAGTTAGGGGGATTTCTAACTTGCTTATTTATTGTATGATGGCCGGTTGAGATAGGGTAAGAGTATAAGTGAGGGGTAAACCCCCAAGACACTATACCACCTTCTCCATGATAAGAGTATAAATGAGGGGTAAACCCCCAAGACGTTATACCACCTATTTTATTACCTTCTCCAGGGTAAGAGTATAAATGAGGGGCAAACCCCCAAGACGTTATACCACCTGCTTCAGGGTAAGAGTATAAATGAGGGGTAAGAACCCTAAGACGTTATACCACCTGTTTCTATGGGTTCGCTACTCATGATTTGATCGAGTCTCTATTGTGATGTTGTCGTATTCCCTTGATTTACTCTCATTGTTAGTAAGGCCTTTGTGTCGTAATTTTGTTATCATACATGTCTCGGCTTTGTTTTAAACTTATGTTGTAATTACAGTACTTTCAGTTTACATACTTAGTACATATTGTGTCTTGACCCCTTCCTGGGGCTGCGTTCATGTCGCGAGAAAGGGTAGCAGTGGTGGATCCTCATTCTTAGGATCACTTATCGGGCGTCGAAGCTCCATTTATCAGGAGGCTTGTCTTTTAGTCTGATCTTTTCCACGTGTTGTAGATTTATGTACATTCGGGGTATGGCGAGCCCCTGTCCGCCGATTGTTATTCTAGAGTGCTGTATTCACATATGTGGTTGAAGAAGGCCGAGTTATGCAGTTGTACTTTTGATTATGTTTATATTATGGAAGCGGCCTTATCGGCTAGCTTTGTGATGTCTTTCTTTACATATGTTTATGTTGTGTATGTTCGATGCTATTCTCGATGTATACGAGCAGGGTGCCCGGGTAGGGCACGATCGCGGCCCCGGGTCGTGACAAAAGTGGTATCGAAGCGATTAGTCCTCGGAAAGTGTCTGACCGTGTCTAGTAGAGTCTTGATTATCGGTGTGTTGTGCACCACATCTATAATCGAGGAGGCTGCGGGACATTTAGGATTGGTTTCCATTCTTCTCTCTCGAGATCGTGCGATGAAATTTGTCTTATTAGGTTGAATCCTCTCGACCTAGTCTTATGAAGCAGATATGCCTCGCGGAAGCGGCCAGGGCCCGAAGGGCAAAGCGGCGAGGAGGCGCTAGCGGTACTCGAGAGGTTACGGACTCGGGCGAGCTATGCACGAGGTAGTAAGCGGGTCGGTGAGTTCAGCCACGCCGGCGGTATTAGAAGGCGAGCGGCGGTAGCTCCGAGGTTCGGTACCAAAGCCTCGATTCGCGGCCGGTCGAGTATAGAACTACGAGAGCAGTCCGATTGCGACGGTATAGTAGTCGGGTAAGCGGCAAGCGAAGCGGCGACCCACCCTGGCCGGCGGTTTGCGGATTAGGGATTTTTACGGGTTGTCATCCACACGAGTTTTATGGTTGAAGTGCGAGGAGGATCGCGAGGAGTTCGTTCGGCAGCTCTGACGGACCATGCGAGTTCTTAGGGCTTGAGGCAGTGCATTACGCTAGCCTCCTACAGGTTCTGCGATATTGCGTTGAACGGTTTGAGTCGTGGTTGCTTTCGAGAGGATGATGCTCTTCCGGTGTTTGGGAGGAGTTCTGAGGCCTTCATGGATCATTTTTGCCTTACGAGATGAAGAGAGCCGGGTAGGATTCTTGACCTTGAGCGAGCGGGAGGACTATCGGGAGTATAGCTTGGAGTTTGACTCGCTTGGCTGAATATCGCATACTATTGTAGGCGACATGGCGGATAGGGTTCATCGTTTTGTGATGGGGCTTGGCCGTCATATGATTACGGCATGCTTAGGTGTGGCTCTTGGCCGGTATGGACATCACGGATGCGAGCTATCGCGAGGATTGAGGATAGATAGAGAGACGATTGACTTCGAGCGGCCCAGAGGCGGGACATCAGTCTCAGGGCGATTTTGAGGCGGACAACCTCGGCGAAAGCGAGTCCACTTTCCGGCCGGCCTGAGTGCCCTTCCGGTTTTACGGCAAGAGTGCGTCGGCCAGTCATTCGAGGCGGTCGGGCTCGGGACTTGAGATTTCGGGAGGCGAGGAACCGTCGCGTCGGGACCACCACACCTCGGTGTGCTCGATGCGGTAGGTTTCACGAGGCGAGTGTCGCGAGCCGGGAGCTTGTTACTCGTGTGGCGGCAGGGCCATTTGAGAAGATTGTCGTCTAGGCGGCGTGGGTGGTGCAGTGCGGCAAGCGGGATCTATTCTTTGGGTCTTCTTCTTACGTGGTTATGCGCCCGGGCGTGGTACTCGCGGACGGCAGCCGCGGTAGAGTCGTGGTGGTGGTTCGATTCTAGCGGTCCACGAACCGCATATATTCATTAGCCACCGCCAGATCGGAGGCTTCACAGCGTCGTCGCGGTACATTATTGATTTCATCTTTGTAGCGTTTATGCTTTGATAGATCCGAGTTCTACCTTGTCCTATGTGTCCCTCTTGTGCGGGTAGAATCGGAATAGAGCCGAGTCGATAGAGCCTTTTGAGGTAGCTACGCCTATGGGAGATTCGGTGTTAGGCGGCGGGTGTCTGAGAGGTTGTTCGGTTTATATTCTGATCGTCGGACCTTGCAGACTTGATAGATGGAGATGACGATTTTGATGTCATTATGGGTATGGACTGGTTGGCTTCTTGTTATGCCAACGTTGGTTGTAGGGAGCGAGTTGGTTCGGTTCAGTTTCTGGCGAGCGATTATCGAGTGGAAGGGCAACACGGCGTCGTAGAGGTAGGTTTATTTCTTACCTCAAGGCTAGGAAGATGGTGCGAAAGGTACATCTATCATCCGGTTCGGGTATTTGATCTGAGGTGAGTGCGGTTCTTGATCGATACAGTGGTTAGGAGTTTCGGATGTGTTCCCAGGTGATCTTTCGGGTATCCCTCCTGAGAGGGAGATTGAGTTTTGTATTGACACGTTGCGGACACTCGACCTATTTCCATTCCGCCATACGAGGATGCTTTTCTTGAGTTGAGGAGGCGAAGGACCGGTGAAATATTTCTTTGGAGAAAGGCTTTATCGAGCCTAGTGTATCTCCGCAGGGAAGCCGGTCTTGTTCGTGAAGAAGAAGGATGGGGCCAGCTGCGTATGTGTGTTGATTCTGAGCGGTGAATAAGGTAACCATCAAGAATAAGTACCCTTCCGGATTGATGATTTGTTTGACGGTGCGAAGTGCGAGTGTTTCTCAAAGATAGACCTGCGATGCAGTTATCATCGAGTTCGAGTTCGAGGCGGACATTCCAAAGCGCATTCGGGACCGGTATATGCACTATGAGTTTAGGGTTATGTCTTTCGGTTTGACCAACGCTCGCGGTATTTATGGATTTGATGAACGGGTGTTCAAGTCATTTTGGATACATTTGTGATTGTATTCATTGATGACATCTGGTTTATTCGCGGACAGAGCGAGGCATGCAGATCACTTGAGATACTTGCCGGGTCCTCGGAGCCGCGATTATTCGCCAAGTTCTCCAAGTGTGAGTTTTGGTTGGCCTCGATGGCATTCTGGGGCATATTATTGGGGTGATGGTATTCGCGTGGATACGGCAAAGGTGAGGCGATCAAGTCTTGGCGAGACCTCTTACTCCGGCCAAGTGCGCGATTTCTTAGAAATTTGGCGAGGTATTATCGTAGGTTTGTGGAAGCGGTTGCTTCGATTTCAAAGCACCGTTGACTAGGTGACTCGAGCGGCCAAGTTCCGATGGGCGAGGCTTGCGGCGGGGTTTCGATTCTTGAAAGAGAGGTTGACTACGGCCCGATTCTTACTCTTCACGAGGGTTAGGCAGTGCGTGATCTATTGTGATGCCTCGGGTATCGGGCTAGGGTGTGTTTGATGCGGACGGCAAGGTTATAGCCTATGCTTCGGCGATTCTGGAAGCATGAGAGGAATTACCCTACCCATGACTTAGAGTTGGCCGCAGTTATTCATGTCTTGAAGATTTGGAGACATTATTTGTATGGGGTTCATGTGGATATTTATACAGACCACAAGAGCCTCCAGTATATCTTCAGGCAGAGGGAGCTGAACTTGAGACAGAGACGGTGGTTAGAGTTGCTTAAAGACTATGATGTTGATATTATATACCATCCGGGGAAGGCCAACATAGATGCTGATGCCTTGAGTCGTAGATCGATGGGGATCCTGTCAGAGGTACAGCCAGAGAGACAGGACATGGTCCATCAGATCCACCAGTTAGCGAGCCTTGGGGTTCGATTGATCGATACCGACGATAGTGGGGTACGGGTTCGTGAGGTTGCCGAGTCTTCCATCGTTGATGAGGTGAAGAGGCGACAGTTTGAGGACCCAGTGTTGGTGCGGTATCGTGATGCAGCTCTTCGGGAGGAGAAAGTCTATTCGAGTGGCGCTGATGGGGTCTTGAGATTTAAGTCGGTTGTGTGTTCCCGATGTGTCGAGGACCGTCGATGGAGTGCAGGGAGGCACTGCGGTGCTCGTTATTCTATTCATCAAAGTCGACCAAGATGTACCATGACCTCGAATGTTTGTATTGATGGGATGGCACGAAGAGGGGCGTGGCGAGTTTTGTTGCCTGATGTCCAAATTGCCGCGAGTCAAGTCGAGCACGAGGCCCGGCGGATTATTGCGATCTATTGAGATTCCGACTTGGAAGTGGGAGGTGATCAACATGGACTTTATTACGGGGTTACCTCGTACTCGGATGAAATGCGACTCCATTTGGGTTGTTGTTGTGGTGACGAAATCAGCCCATTTCCTTCGGTCGGGATGGCGTTTTGGTGAGACTATGCGGTGTACATCGGAGAGATTGTGAGGTACGGTGTCGGTGTCGATTATATCCGATAGGGAGCGGTTCTGGCTAACCGGAGGTCTTTCGGAAGGGTTTAGGGGCGAGTGAGTCTCGACATCATTCCATCCTCGGTAGTGGCGGCGGAGCGTACTATCGAACACGAGGATATCTTTGCGGGCCTGCATAATTGATTTTAGGGGTAGCTGGGAGGATCATTTGCCTCTCGTGGAGTTTGCTTATAACAACAGCTACCATTCCAGTATACAGATGGCGCCATACGAGGCTTTATATGGGCAGAAATGTAGATCGCCGATTGGTTGGTTCGACGTGGGCGAGTGCGATTAGTTGGCGGACTTGGTACAGCGGTGTGGATAAGGTGAAGCTTATCCAGAGGCTGATTAGCGGCCAGTCGGCGAAGTCATATGCGGATAATCGGCGTCGGACTGGAGTTTGGTGAGCGGCGGGTCTTGAAGGTGTCACCCATGAAGGTGTGATGAGATTCGGTAGAAGGAAACTCAACCCAAGGTACATTGGGCCTACCCGGATCGTCCGTAGAGTGGGCAAGGTTGCTCTGAGTTGGATCTGCCATCAGAGTTAGAGGCGGTACATCCGGTCTTCCATGTTTCTATGTTGCGGAAGTGTATCGGTGATCCAGCGAGAGTTTTCCCTACTAGAGAGGTCCAGGTGACAGAGGGGTTATCGTATAAGGAGAGTCCCATAGCGATACTCGATCGCCATGTCAGGCGACTGCGGACCAAGGATGTAGCTTCCGTCAAAGTCCTGTGGAGGAATGATAACCGGGAGGAGATGACTTGGGAAGCGGAGGAGGACATGTTGAGGAAGTATCCTCACTTATTTCCTATACCTTCAGGTAATTCATCTTCCCTTACTTGTCAAGTTTTAATTGAAGTATCTCTTTTGCTTAAATGCTTTTATGTGGCCATGTGTGGCATTTTTGGTATGTCGGGGTTGTGAAAGGAAACTATGTCGCTAATTGACTCCGAAAGAACATTCGGGGACGAATGTTTCTAAGGGGGGAAGAATGCTACACCCCGTAATTACAGGACATGTTTTAAGAACGTAAGTAAGAACTCACAAGTGTTAAGATTTGAGACTTGTAAAAATTTATCGGAAATATGAAATTGTCGGAAAATGTATTATGGTGGCGAATGAGAGGGCGACATGTGTCACCCCCCATTAGTGATGCCTTGGACGAAAATGCCATGGCTAAGATGGTCATTGACCATAGTCTTGTATGACTAAAGTCTTGCAACTTGAAGCTTAAGAGATTTGACTTGGTCAAAGGACCCACAAAGTCTTGATTTTTACTAAGAGCTTATCCAAGCCACCCAATTGTTCATATCTTGACCATCCAATGTGCTTTATATTACTACTAGTAGCAAGAGAGAGCTAACACTTAGCCAAAATTCACAAAAAAATTGAAGAACATTGAAGCATGCTCTCGGGTTCCTCTTGGGAAAAAAGGAAAAATCTTTGTTCCTTGTTCTTTTAGCTCCCCACTTTAAACCAAGGTTCTTATGTGTATTGTAAACATATCTCAATAGAAAAATCTTGGAAAAAGATAGTTTACGGGTTAGTCGCAAAACGAAAACCTAGTTGTCTTTCTAGGTTTTGTTTGGAGATTTGAAGGATATTTGTTGGCGTTGTTCTAAGGGTCTCAACAAGCGGATTGAAGTGTCTTGGAGAGGCTCTAAACTACTAAGGAGCGACTTCGGATTGGAGTGGGATTAAGTTTCATTGAGGTATAATCTTGTCTTTTAAAAGTGTTACAAGATTATATATTTATATTGTTGTTGTTAGCTTTACATGTTGCTAGCATGAAGTTGATATGTTGAAGTTAATAAGTATTATGGATTGTTTGTAGCTTAAATCCGAAATGTTATACAAGCCCCTTGAAGATTGGATTACTAATTGGTCGTTTATTAGAAATCGTCGCATGTCACTTACTTGAAGATTATGGTAGTTATAATCAAATGCGACTTGATATCATGTTATGCTACCAATTTGGATTGAAATGGAAATTGGATAAGAATTGGTATTTTTGTATTCATTATGGCCGAAAATTGGACTAGTAGTTGTATTAGTTTGTTATCGTTTGTGGGGCGGAATTTTACACGTCTAGTAGGTGTGTAATCCCCTATTGATTAATTGCTTTTATTGTGCCTTAAATGTGGCGTGTTTGGTTATTGTATTCGGCCTTGAAAAAGGTGGCAAAGTGAGTAGAAACAAAGGAGGTGATGTCCGATTTTCCATAGAATTTAGCGACTTGACACTTATAATATTCTACGTTTGAAGTAAGGCTTTAATAGGCGTATTGTGAATATTATAGGTTGACATACTACGGGCGGGACTTTGTACTTGGCAAGTGGTTTGACCCGGCGAGGTATGTAGAACTTTTCCTATCCTTTGAGCATGACTAGTTGAACGTATATAGTACGGTAGACGTACAAGATCTTGATATCCTCTACTAGTTTATTGAATAGCCAAGTTGGGTGAGTTAGGAGATTAACTCACTTCTTTGAAAGTATTAAGGATGTCTAATGTTTTATTAAAGTAAAGGGACTTGAAGGGTTTTAAAGTATGTGATACTTGTTTCGTTTTAAACGTATAAGTCCCTTGGATAGGAAATTGTTTATGGCTAAGGTATAAAGCGAATGCAACGACTTTATGGGGAGTTGGTTATATTTGCTTTATGGAAAGATAAATGACTTAACTTTAATGAAAAGGCAATTTGATTTTAAGGCATCAATTGCCTAAGGTTTTATAATAAAAGGAGTCACTTGATTTAGAAACCTAACTTTATGTTTAAAGGTATTGTGACTTGTCTTGAAAAGAAATTTTGACTTGATACTACGGTTTATAGTATCTTGGAAGTTCTATATGAAAATGAGTCATTTTTAAAAGGTTGAAGTACGTAGTACTTTGGGTTAAATTCCCGGATTTTTATAAAAGACATGTTAGTGCCTTAAGTAAACTAAAATGAGAGTGTAGACGAATAAGACTAATAAGAAGTTAGGGGGATTTCTAACTTGCTTATTTATTGTATGATGGCCGGTTGAGATAGGGTAAGAGTATAAGTCAGGGGTAAACCCCCAAGACGCTATACCACCTTCTCCAGGATAAGAGTATAAATGAGGGGTAAACCTCCAAGACGTTATACCACCTGTTTTATTACCTTCTCCAGGGTAAGAGTATAAATGAGGGGCAAACCCCCAAGCGTTATACCACCGCGGGGTAAAAGTATAAATGAGGGGTAAGAACCCTAAGACGTTATACCACCTGTTTCTATGGGTTCGCTACCCATGATTTGATCGGGAGTCTCCTATTGTGATGTTGTATGTATTCCCTTGATTTACTCTCATTGTTAGTAAGGCACTGTGTACTGTAATTTTGTTATCATACATGTCTCCGGCTGTCACGACCCGTTCCGGGGCCCGTGACTGGTGCCTTACCCGGGCACCCAAGTAGTCATACATCAGAGTAATCAGCGGAATATAAAAACAAGACATAAAACAGTTGTAAAATGAGACACAGTTTTATGTGAGAAAATGTCGCCTTTCGGCATATATATATAAACATAGTTTTGCAGTTACATCCCAACTGTACAATAGGACTACAGACCTCTAAGAAGATAAACAACTATGGCGGGACAGGGCCCCGCCATACCCTGAATGTACAAAACTATATACAACAACAGGGAGATCATACCCAAAAGTCGAGCCTCCGGATAAGATGGAGCTCCTGACACCAAAGCAAAAAGATCCTAAGGATGTGGATCTAGCACACCTTGCCACCTGCGGCATGAACGCGGCCCGAAGGAGTCGATACAGCGGTACCAAGTATGTGAAACTGTAAAGTACTTAAATGAAATCAAAGTATTTAAAACAATTTGCAAATACAATCAGTTCAATTGCACTTAGTGCCATATCACAAACAAGAACAATAATAGGTAAACAGGTCTTTTCTAGGCCGCGAATGATCGAAGCAAGGCCAATCGCCCATAGTATCATTATGCGTGCCTAATCCTGGACTTCCGCAGTCCGCATAGGTCACACGGACCGCATGAGGTATTCCTCGCGTCGGGGTGACCGGTACCCTCACGGACTCTCGCGATCGCATAGTCTCAATAGACCGCGTAGTCACACGGACCGCATAGGGCATCCCGCGTCGGGCTAAAACACCGGAATGATCAATCACGGAACTCCCGCGACTCGCATAGTCACACAGACCGCGCATAGGCCGTATAGACCGCATCAAGGGTGGCAAGCCCTCGGTATAACAAGTCAAGGGGGTATGTGATATAATAACAGTACAACGGTCTTAACGTTTAACAACGTAAGCACAACAAGAATAACGTCACAAGACACTAACACACGTAGTATCATAACATGTTTACTTATCAAACCATCTTACTACAATTTGCAGAAGTCAATACAAGATTTTCATAAACAAATAAGTAAAACCGTTCCTTTTATCTTTCTTAAGTCGTTATACCTAACATCCCATAAAGCTGGTATAACTCTTAAGCTTTCTGTTTAAAAATCCAGTATTACTCTTCTTTTAAAAATGATTCATAATTCTTTTGAAATACTTCAAGATTCTTATTATTCAGGCTTAAGTCAAAAGACATTGCCGTAAAACTACGTTCAGTTAACACACGTACGTCTACCGTACTATATATATATTCTTAAAATATCATGCTCAAGAGTATAGGAAGAATCACATACCTTCTCGGCGAAATCCACCTGCCAAGTCGAATATGTCGCGCGCAGAGAATCAGCCTATAATAGTCAAATACGTCTATCAACGTCTAGACTATTCTGTAAACAGTTCTAAGCAGAGGGTTCTCTATTCTACGGAAAATTGGGCAGCACTTCCCTACCCGTCAAGCTACTCAAGTCTACTGTGAAAACAGTCCTATGTAAGTACAGTTCAATTATTCTTCTTTAATACCCTTCTAAGTATCTTATACTCAAGTCTTAGCTATTCTTATATGTAATATCCAATTACAATAGAAGGACAAGAGTATTTACCTCGATAAGCCCAAAATTATCCAAGTATAAACGTCGATCCTGAGCAAGGTTTAGCTCCTAATTGCGCTCGATAGCTCAAGAACCCTTAGAAGTTTCCAACAACTTCTACTTAAATACAATAAGGAATTGGGCTAGGGTATTTGGAAGACAACTATCTACCAAGGGGGTGTTTGGCTAGGGCTAGAGGGGAAGAGGGTTGTTTCGCTAAGCTTCACTCAAGGGGAGAGGAGGCGGGGACGAAACGGTCACAAGGGAGAGGGGAAGATTTTCAAGACTTGGAGAGTGATTTGTGGATGAAGAAAACCTTGAGTTAGGGGAGTATTTATAGGCCAATGGCCAACCAATGGCCAAGATGAAGCCAAGTGCTATGCAAGTGTAGGGTGAGGATTCCTCCAAGTGTACCTTATCCAACTACCACACAAAATATCACAAATATCCTACCTACTCCAAGCCCTCCAAATCGTCTCATTACCGCCCACACATCCGCCAATTAGAGGGTGACAAGTGTCGCCCTCTCGTTGGTCCAAAATATTTCGTCTCTCGGAAAAAATCCGCAAAAAATATAAATGACATAGCCGTAATTTTCCCTTCGCAAGTTTTGTAAAACGTTTCGTCAAAAAACGATTCTTTTAGTGAGTTGTGCACAAACATTTCGTCCAAAGTGCCTAACTAAGGCTAAACTTTTGTACGTACGTCCTCACGCACATACTCTGGAAATACGGGGTATAACATTCTCCCCTCCTTAGAAACATTCGTCCCGAATGTTCCTTCCCAAGACAGTTAACGATAAAGTACCTCACAACTTAACAGTTCGCAAGTGCCACACATGGCCACAATATAACACTTAAGCAAATACGATAATTAAAAACCATCAAATAAGAAAGTAAGTTACCTGGAGGTGTGGGGAATAAGTGAGGGTACCTCTGCCTCATGTCCTCCTCTGCTTCCCACGTCATCTCCTCTCTGTTCTCGTTCCGCCACAGGACCTTGACGGAAGCCACATCCTTCGTCCGCAACCTCCTAACCTGACGATCGAGTATCGCTATGGGACTCTCCTCATACGATAACCCCTCGGTCACCTGGACATCGTCAATCGGATGCACCCTAGATGGATCCCCGACACATCTCCTCAGCATAGAAACATGAAAGACCGGATGCACTGCCTCCAGATCGGACGGCAGATCCAACTCATAGGCAACCTTGCCTACCCTGCGGACAATCTGATAGGGCCCAATGTACCTTGGGCTGAGTTTCCCCTTCTTCCCGAACCTCATCACACCCTTCATGGGTGACACCTTCAGGAAAACCCAATCATCAACCTCGAACTCCAGATGTCGACGACGATGATCTGCATATGACTTCTGTCGACTCTGAGCTGTCAGTAACCGCTCCTGGATAAGCTTCACCTTATCCACTGCCTGCTGCACCAAATCTGGTCCCACTAACTGTACCTCGCCCACATCGAACCAGCCTATCGGCGATCTGCATTTCCTCCCATACAAGGCCTCATAAGGCGTCATCTGAATACTGGAGTGGTAGCTATTATTATACGCAAACTCAACTAGAGGCAAATGATCCTCCCAGCTACCCCTGAAGTCAATAACACAGGCTCGCAGCATATCCTCAAGAGTCTGGATAGTGCGCTCTGCCTGTCCGTCTGTCTGAGGATGGAATGCAGTACTCAGGCTCACCTGCGTCCCTAAACCCTTCTGGAAAGACCTCCAGAAGTTAGTCGTAAACTGGGCTCCTCTGTCTGATATGATCGAAATAGGGACTCCATGCAGTCTGACGATCTCTCGGATGTAAAGTCTGGCATAATCCTCGGTAGAAAAAGTCGTCTGACGGGAAGAAAGTGGGCTGATTTCGACTGTCGGCGATAACCCATATAGAATCATGTCTCCTCGAGTGCGAGGTAATCCTGTGATAAAGTCCATGTTGATCACCTCCCACTTCCGTCGGGATATCAATCGTGCGCAACAAACCACGGGCCTGCGGTGCTCTACCTTCACTGCGACAACACGGGCGAGCTACGAACTCCGCAACGTCCTCTTCAAGTCATCCCACCAATACACGGATCTAAGGTCATGGTACATCTTGGTCGACCACGGATGGATGAAACGCTTGCCTGTGTGCTTCCCAGAACCTCGCCGAAGTCCTGCAATATCCGGAACACACAACGCCCTCAAACCTTAGCACCCGTGGTGCTACCTCAAAAGGACCCTTCCCCTCACGAAGAGTCGTATCACGGTACCGTGTCAAAACTGGATCCTCAAACTGTTGCCTCTTCACCTCCTCGACGATGGAAGACTCGGCAACCACTCGAACTCGAACCCCACTGCTATCAGAATCAATCAAACGGATACCAAGGCTCGCTAACTGATGCAAATCGCGAACCAGGCCCCTCCTCTCTGGCTGCACATCTGATAGACTCCCCATCGACCTACGACTAAGAGCATCTGCCACAACATTGGCCTTCCCCGGGTGGTACAGGATGTCAACATCATAATCCTTGAGCAGCTCTAACCACCGTCTGCCGTAAGTTCGGCTCCTCTGGTGAAGATATACTGGAGGCTCTTGTGGTCTGTATAAATATCCACATGAACCCCATACAAATAGTGCCTCCAGATCTTCAAGGAGTGAATCACCGCTGCCAACTCCAAATCATGGGTGGGGTAGTTCCTCTCATACTTCTTAAGTTGTCGGGATGCGTACGTTATAACCTTGCCCTGCTGCATCAACACACATCCCAGCCCGATGCCTGACGCATCACAATACACCACGTAGCCGTCTGGACCCTCTGGAAGAGTAAGAACGGGGGCGGTCGTCAGTCTCTCCTTGATGGCGGAAACCCCGCTCACAAGCATCGATCCATGAAACTTAGCGCCTCGAGTCGGCCTAGTCAATGGTGCAGATATAGAAGCAAACTTTTCCACGAACCGATAGTAACTGCAAGGCCTAAATCTGCGCACCTGCAGCCGAGTAGTAGGTCTAGGCCAAGTCTCGCGCCTCGATCTTGGCCGTATCCACCCGAATGCCATCAGCCCCGACAATATGCCCAAGAAAAGCCACTGAAGTCAACCAGAACTCACACTTCGAAAACTTGGCGTACAACTGCTGGTCCTGGAGAACTCTCAGCACAGTCCTCAAATGCTCCGCATGCTCCTGCTCTGAGCGAGAATAAACCAAGATATCATCAATGAACACTATCACAAACGTGTCCAAAAATGGTTTGAACACTCGGTTCATCAAATCCATGAATACCGCTGGAGCATTGGTCAACCCAAAAGACATGACCCTGAACTCATAATGCCCGTACCGGGTCCGGAATGCAGTCCTAGGGACATCCGCCTCTCTGACTCGTACCTGATGATAGCCCGATCGCAGATCAATTTTGGAAAAACATCTCGCACCCTGCAACTGGTCGAACAAATCATCGATCCTGGGAAGGGGGTATCTGTTCTTAATGGTCACCTTGTTCAGCTGCCTGTAATCAACACACATGCGCAGCGTCCCGTCCTTCTTCTTCACGAACAATACCGGCGCTCCCCAGGGAGAAACACTAGGTCTGATGAAGCCCTTCTCCAGCAAATCTCTCAGCTGGTCCTTCAACTCTCTCAACTCGGCAGGTGTCATTCTGTATGGCGGGATGGAAATAGGCCGAGTGTCTGGCAGCACATCGATACAAAAATCTATCTCCATCTCAGGAGGGATACCCGAGAGGTCGTCTGGAAACACATCTGGGAACTCACGACTCTGGAGGCCCGAAAATCTGCATGACCTCGATGTCGAACACCGAATGAGATGGTAGATATACCCCTTCTGCACCATCTTCCTATGCTTGAGGTAGGTAATAAAACTACCCTCGGCGTCTGATGTCCCTCCCACTCAACAACCGGCTCCTCAGAAGCGGAACCGTACCACTCTCTCCTGCGATCTACATTGGCGTAGCAAGCTAGCCAATCCATACCCATGATCACATCGAAATCGGTCATATCCAACTCTATCAAGTCGGCCAGGTCGACGATCAGATATGGTCACTAGACAAGCCCTATATACCCGCCGAGCTACCAAGATCACCATCGGCGTAGCTACCTCGAAAGGGTCTATGGACTCGTGCTCTATCCCTATCCTACTAGCAATAAGGGAGATATATAGGGCCAGTAGAACTTCGGATCTATCAAGGCATACACATCGAATCCGGCCCGATAAGGTACTGTGGCGACATCGGTGAGGCCTCACGATCTGCCGGTGGGACAAGGCATAAATGCGGTTCGAGGACGCTAGAAGCTGGACCGCGCCACGACCTCTGCCGCGACCTGCTGGTCCATGAGTACCCTGCCCTCCGGGGCGTGTAACTGTAGGGGATGAAGACCGGCAGCACCACGGGCGACTTACCCTACATGCGGCGCCTGCAGTGGACAGTCCTCGCATGTAACCTGCTGGCCACAAGTATAGCAAGCTCCCGAAGTAGTACTACAGCTCCCTGAATGGAATCTACCACAACGGACACACTGAGCAGACCTCGATCGGTTAGCACCCTTGCTACCCTGGAAGTCCGAAGTCCTGGGGCCCTGACCTGCCCCCGAATGCTCTGGCTGTACCGAAAACGATGTAGGAGTGCTCTGAGCTGGCTGTGGTGCAAATCTAGACGTCTGCTGAGGCCGTCCACCCCGAGAACTACCAAAAGAACCGGCCGTCTTGGCCTTCTTCTGCTGCTGATATCTGTCGACCCGTCGGTCTCTACGCTCCTCGCATCCAAGTGCATGAGCCTGCATACGGGTAATGTCCATGCCTGGCTGAAGAGCCACACCCGCACAAGACTCGGCCATATAATCATCTAGCCCGGTGACGTAGCGATGCACCCTGTCCTCCATATCCGCTACCAATGCAGGGACATATCGAGCCAAAGAATCGAACTCGACGTTGTACTCCCTAACTGTGCGCCCTCTCTGTCTCAGCAGTAAAAATTTGTCGGCCTGTGCCCTCCTCATCTGTGGAGGCAAGAAGTGAGTGAGAAAAGCCTCCGATAACTCATCCCAAGTATCTGGGGACGCATGCTCTCCCCGGGATAACTCCCACGAATCAAACCAATCGACTGCGGTATCACGCAGCCGATGCGAACCGAAGATCACGGACTCGGTCTCCGACGCCCTGATCACTCTCATAATCCTCTGTAACTGACGGATGAACTCCTGCGGATCATCCTCCGGCCTCGACCCGTAAAACTCTGGCGGGCTACAACTCAGGAAATCCCGTAGCCTCAAACTATCTGCCCTCGGGTGAACCACGGGTACTACTGGGGCTGGAACTGGAACTGCTGCATCCAGCCTGTCCTCATGTCTGGCCACGATCCTGGCCAATAGTTGGGCCATCTCCTTGTACCCTAACTCCTCCGCCCCAGGCTGTGGGACAGGAGGTGCGGGTACTGTGGTCTCTGCTGGGGCCGGCGGCGTCATGGAACTCGCCGTCTCGGGTATAGGCGGGCACGAGCCCACGTGACTCGGTGTCCTACTAGCGGCTCCTCTGCCTTGCCCTACGGGCGGGTTGCCTTACGTGGAGGCATAAGCGTTCTGAAAGGAATACGTTAGAGGGGTCCAACTTATAACAGCTCTAAGACACGATCTCGAGTGAGAAGAATGAAACCAATCCTAAATATCCTATAGCCTCACGATTATTGGTGTGGTGCACAACACACCGATAATCAAGACTACTAGATCTGATGCAGTAGACACTTTCGAGGATTAAGCGCTATGATACCACTTTTGTCACGACCGTTCAGGGCGTGGATCGTGCCTTACGGGCACCCAAGTAGTCATACATCGAGTAATCGTGGAATATAAAAACAAGATATGAAACGATTGTAAAATGAGACACGCTTTATGTGAGAAAATGTCGCCTTTCGGCATATATATATAAACATAGTTTTGCGATTACATCCCAAGTATGCAATAGGACTACTGCACCTCTAGAAGATAAACAACTATGGCGGGACAGGGCCCCGCCATACCCTGAATGTACAAAACTATATACAACAACAGGGAGATCATACCCAAAAGTCGAGCCTCCGGAGAAGATGGAGCTCCTGACACCAAAGCAAAAAGATCCTAAGGATGTGGATCTAGCACCTGCTTGCCCTTACCTGCGGCATGAACGCAGCCCCCCGAAGGAGGTCAGTACAACAGGTACCAAGTATGTGAAACTGTAAAGTACTTAAATGAAATCAAAGTATTTAAAACCATTTGCAAATACAATCAGTTCAATTGCACATAGTTCCATATCACAAACAAGAACAATAATAGGTAAACTGTAACAGGTCTTTTCTAGGCCGCGAATGATCGAAGCAAGGCCAATCGCCCATAGTATCATTATGCGTGCCTAATCCTGGACTTCCGCAGTCCGCATAGGTCACACACAGACCCGCATGAGGTATTCCTCGCATCGGGGGTAGCCGACCCGGTACCCTCTCGACTCCGCGGTCCGCATAGTCTCAATAGACCGCATAGTCACACAGACCGCATAGGGCATCCCCCGCATCGGGCTAAAACACCCGGAATGATCAATCCTGGAACTCCCGCAGCTCCGCATAGGCACACAGACCGCATAGGCCATATAGACCCGCATCAAGGGTGGCAAGCCCTCGGTATAACAAGTCAAGGGGGTATGTGATATAATAACAGTACAACGGTCTTAACGTTTAACAACGTAAGCACAACGAGAATAACGTCACAAGACACTAACACACGTAGTATCATAACATGTTTACTTATCAAACCATCTTACTACAATTTGCAGAAGTCAATACAAGATTTTCATAAACAAATAAGTAAAACCGTTCCTTTTATCTTTCTTAAGTCGTTAAACCTAAATTCCCATAAAGCTGGTATAACTCTTAAGCTTTCTGTTTAAAAATCCAGTATTACTTTTCTTTTAAAAATGATTCATAATTCTTTTGAAATACTTCAAGATTCTTATTATTCAGGCTTAAGTCAAAAGACATTGCCGTAAAACTACGTTCAGTTAACACACGTACGTCTACCGTACTATATATATATTCTTAAAATATCATGCTCAAGAGTATAGGAAGAATCACATACCTTCTCGGCGAAATCCACCTGCCAAGTCGAATATGTCGCGCGCAGAGAATCAGTCTATAATAGTCAAATACGTCTATCAACGTCTAGACTATTCTGTAAACAGTTCTAAGCAGAGGGTTCTCTATTCTACGGAAAATTGGGCAGCACTTCCCTACCCGTCAAGCTACTCAAGTCTACTGTGAAAACAGTCCTATGTAAGTACAGTTCAATTATTCTTCTTTAATACCCTTCTAAGTATCTTATACTCAAGTCTTAGCTATTCTTATATGTAATATTCAATTACAATAGAAGGACAAGAGTATTTACCTCGATAAGCCCAAAATTATCCAAGTATAAACGTCGATCCTGAGCAAGGTTTAGCTCCTAATTGCACGCTCCGATAGCTCCAAGAACCCTTAGAAGTTTCCAACAACTTCTACTTAAATACAATAAGGGAATTGGGCTAGGGTATTTGGAAGACAACTATCTACCCAGGGGGGGTGTTTCGGCTAGGGCTGGAGGGAAGAGGGTTGTTTCGGCTAAGCTTCACTCAAGGGAGAGGAGGCTTGGACGAAAAGCTCACAAGGGAAAGGGGAGGATTTTCAAGACTTGGAGAGTGATTTGTGGATGAAGAAAACCTTCAAGTTAAGGGAGTATTTATAGGCCAACCAATGGCCAACCAATGGCCAACCAATGGCCAACCAATGGCCAAGATGAAGCCAAGTGCTATGCAAGTGTAGGGTGAGGATTCCTCCAAGTGTTCCTTATCCAACTACCACACAAAATATCACAAATATCCTACCTACTCCAAGCCCTCCAAATCGTCTCATTACCGCCCACACATCCGCCAATTAGAGGGTGACAAGTGTCGCCCTCTCGTTGGTCCAAAATATTTCGTCTCTCGGAAAAAATTCGCAAAAAATATAAATGACATAGCCGTAATTTTCCCTTCGCAAGTTTTGTAAAACGTTTCGTCGAAAAACGATTCTTTTAGTGAGTTGTGCACAAACATTTCGTCCAAAGTGCCTAACTAAGGCTAAAATTTTGTATGTACGTCCTCACGTACATACTCTGAAAATACGGGGTATAACACCGGCTTTGGTTTAAACTTATGTTGTAATTACAGTACTTTCCAGTTTTACATACTTAGTACATATTGTGTCGACCCCTTCCTGGCTGCGTTCATCTTTGCAGAAAAGTAGCGGTGGTGGATCCTCATTCTTAGGATCACTTATCAAACGTCAGAAGCTTCATTTATCCGGAGGCTTGTCTTTTTGGTACAGTCTTTTCCCTGGTGTTGTAGATTTATGTACATTCAGGGGTATGGCGGGCCTGTCCACCACTTGTTATTCTAAGTGCGTATTCACATATGTGGTTGAGAAGAAGCGAGTTATGCAGATTGTACTTTTGATTATGTTTATATTATGGAAGGCGGCCTTATCGGCTAGCCTGTGATGTCTATTGTTTACACATAGGTTTATGGTGTGTATGGTCCGCTATTCTCGATGTATACAGGCAGGGTGCCCAGGTAGGGCACGATCGCGGCTCGAGTGGTCGTGGCAATGTGGCGCCGGATATTCCGAGTCGCTGAAGTTGCAGCCGTGGCGCCAGATGCAGGTCGCGGCGCGGAAGTTTTGAAAGTCCTTGAGGTTTCAGCGCGCGCACGAGTCGGCGCGGCGCCAAGGCGGGATTTCTGGCGGAAAAACTTAGAAAAATCAGATTTCTCTTTTAAAAAGGCCATGGGAGGGTGACAAGTGTCCCCCCCCCCATATGATTTCTTGAATGCCTTATATTGACCAAGTCTTGAAGACTTGGTCATCTTTTAAATCTCTCTCTCTCTCTAAGCTTAGCTCTCACTTCTCTTTAAAATTCCAAGAGGAATTCAAGCCTAAGGAAAAATTTGAAAAGTTAAGGACAAGAAGGAAGTTTGTGGCTAGCTTGTAGGAATCATTGTGGTGGTGTTCTTGGAAAGGAGGCTAGCAAAGTTGTTGGAATAGTTTTGGCTAAAGCTCCAAAGGTAACATTTCTTCTCTTGTAGCTAGTATTAATGTTGTTGTGAAGAAGAAGGGATTTGTAGTAGTAAATAATGCACTTAGAGTCATTGCATGTAAGAAATATGGTTTGAATGTGAAGGAATTGGTTAAGAAGATATTATGAGCATGTTGTAGCCTAAAAACTACCTTAGAATTGTTAAGTGAATTGTTGTACCTTTTGGGGCAGAATTTTACACTCTCAAGTTTAGGTGTGTAATCCCCTTTGATATGTTTGGATTGTTGAGCCTTAAATGTGGCATTTGGATGTTGAATTCAGCCTTGAGAAAGGTGGCAAAGTATGTAGAAACAAAGGAAATGCTGCCCAATTTTCCATAGAATTTAGGGGCTTTGAACTTAGATTATTTCTACATTGAAATTAGTGGTTAATAAACGTATCATGGTTGTTATAGGTTGACATATTACTTGCGGTAGTTTGGACTTAGCAAGTGGATTGACCGAAGAGGTATGTGGAGCTTTCCTATCTCTTGAGCATGAATAGTTATAACTATGTAGTACGGTAGACGTACAAAAATTTGGTATTGTTACTTGTTTTAAGTATATACAGACTTGTTTCGTTTTAAAAGAATGTATAAGTCTCTTGGTTAGGGGAAAAGTATAATTTTACTAAAGTATAGGGTTAATATAACAACTTTATGGGGAGTTGGTTTATTAGCTTTATAAAAAGTTAATGAGAAGAGATTTACTCTAAGTAAGATAAGTATATGAAAAGGCAAATTGATTTTAAGGCATCAATTGCCCAAAGGTTTTATGTATGAAAAAAAGTCACTTTTAAAAGAGTTGAAGTATGTAGTACTTGGGTTAAATTCCCGGTTTCCTTTTATTAAAGATATGATTAAGTGCCTTAAGTAAACTAAAGTGAGAGGGTATATGAACAAGGCTAATAATAAGTTATAAGTTTTTTTAACTTATTTATGATTATGATATGATGACAGTTTGAGCTAGGGTAAGAGTATATCTGAGGGGCAAGCCCCAAGATCGTTATACCACCTTCTCCAGGGTAAGAGTATGAATGAGGGGCAAGCCCCAAGATCGTCATACTACCTCCTCCAGTGTAAGAGTATATCTGAGGGGTAAATCCCCAAGATCGTTATACCATCTGCTTCAGTGTAAGAGTATATATGAGGGGTAAGTCCCCAAGATCGTTATACCATCCGCTTGGGGTAAGAGTATATCGAGGTAAGTCCCAGATCGTTATACCACATTCGTGGATTTTCTACCCACGATCACGAGGAATACCTTATGCGAGTCCTTATGGGCTTACGCGGGTGAAATAGTCCCGTGCGGTAGTCTGACCTATGCGAGGAATACCTCATGCGGGTCCACAGGACCTATGCGGGTGAAA
The DNA here is from genome assembly GCA_029844215.1 of Przewalskia tangutica. Lineage (NCBI taxonomy): Eukaryota > Viridiplantae > Streptophyta > Magnoliopsida > Solanales > Solanaceae > Przewalskia > Przewalskia tangutica. The sequence goes on along the minus strand of CM056722.1, from coordinate 42,780,142 downwards.
TAGTCCCAGGAGTAGGGGTTCTTATTGATACTACGGGCGAGGTACCCTGTTCTGATCATGAGGCCCCTATTTTATGCAGTATTATATATATATACTTGTCACTCTCATTGTTAGTAAGGCACAGTAAAAGGTATTTTGATTGTCTTCCATGACTCCAGCTTACTTTTAGACTTATGATATCATTATTACAGTATTTTCCAGCTTTACATACTTGGTACATATTGTATCGACCCTTCTCGAGGGCTGCGTTCATGCCGCAGGTAAGGGTAAGCAGATTGTGGATCCTCGTTCTTAGGATCACTGTTCCGGTGTCAGAAGCTCCATCCCTCCGGAAGCTTGTTTTGTTGGTACGGTTAATCCCTGATGCTATAGGTATTGTGTACATTTAGGGGTATGGAGGGGCCTGTCCCGCCACAGTTGTTATCCTTAGAGGTCTGTGGTCACATATGTGTTGGGCTGTAAGAACAAGTTGTACTGCTATACTTTTGATTAGTATGTTTTTATGGAAGCGACCTTATCGGTGGCGGTGATGTTACCTTTTATAAGTTATATGTTATGTATGTTCACGCTATTCTCGATGTATACTGACAGTACCGGTGAGGTACTACTAGTCGGCCGAGTCGGGTCGTGACACTTTATTTCAATGAATGCCAATCTTTCTATCAACTCAATCATTTTTAGCACATGAGGTGACACTTGGCCCCCTTCAATGAGTTTACATTTGAAAAGTTCTATGAGTAGTTCATACTCCATTTTCTGAGACTGCGAGTCATAGAGACTCTTCAAATGCATCAACATCTCATTGGGCCCCATGTTCTCATGTTGTTTTTGTAATGTATGTGACATAAAAGATATCATCAAACACTGAGCTGAAATAGCATCATCATAATGTTTTTGATAAGCCACTTTATCAAAGGTTGCATATTCGGCAGAGTCCTCCGCAGACACTGTAGGGAATACCTGGTCCAATGTATATTCAATTTTCTCTTGTCTCAGAACTATTCTTACATTGCTGAGCCAATCTATAAACTTGGGTCCAGTCAATCTGTTACACCCCGTAGTTTCAGGGTATGTATGTGAGGACGTATGTACGAGAATACGACATAAAAATTGGAAAGGAAGAAAGATTTGATTTTCCGACGGAAAATTTTTCGGTTTTTTTGTGTAAAATACGGAAAAAAATAATAATAATATATAGTTGTGGTTGGGTTAATAAATATATATATATATATAAGCAAAAAATGAATAAATTGTTTGGGATAGAGTTAGTGTTAAAGTTGGATAAATAGATAGATGAAATGAAAATAAGAAAAACAAAAACAAACAAAAAAAAAACAAAAGAAAAAAAAAAGAAGCATGCACGTAGTCTCCTTTGCTTCCCCCCTTCCCCCCCTTTTCATTTCCCCTCCAACTCTTGTCATTTCACCTCCCATAGGTTATAGAAAACTCTCAACTTATACATTGTATTTACACACAAACAAAGTACATAACATAAATGTTAGAAAATCAGAAAAAAACAAGTGAAAAGAAGAGGAAAAAAATATCAAGAGGGCAAGAAGAACAAGAAGAAAAATACTAGAGAGTAAGGATAATTTTAGCAACCACACAACAATAATCTTCACACTTACAAGGTGAGTTTTCTCACTCAGAAATTCTTGGTAACATCCTTTATTTTAAGTTCAATACATGTTAGAATAAAAATTGAGTGTTGAAAAGAAATATTGAACTTTTGATTGTTTAGACAACTAGTTGCGTCATGAACTTTACGAACTGTTCTCACTGAGTTATAATTGTTAGAATTTGATGAAATTCGGAAGAGTGGTACACCTCTCTAATATGATCATATATAACCAAAAATGAGGTAAAATGGACGTACGGTTTGAAAGTTATCATAGTTCAAAGTTTCTGCCTTAGATTTGGTCGAAATTCGGGAATACATAATTACGGACTGTTTTTATTGAGTTTTACTTATTAGAATTATATGAAAATGTACATGGTTGTAAATCTCTCTGTTACGGACAGATATAGATAAAGATTTATTAAAACGGACTTACGAGTTGAGAGTTATTGTAGTTTGAAGTTGCTGCCTCTGATTCATCGGAATCCAGAAGGGCAGGACGTGAAAACGTAAAACTGTACTAATATGTGGGGAATATGAAAATTGTTGCTAAATGAAAGTTCTAGATATCTCTGTTGTGGACATTTTGAGACCTTACGGGGGTCTATCAGACTTACGTATTGAGAGTTATCGCTGTTTAAAGTTTCTGCCTCGGATCTATCGAGATCCAAGAAGGGCAGCGAATAAAAGTGTAAAACTGTACCAAATGGTACAGAATATGAAAGGATGGTTCACATGGAGACGTGTAGCTATCTGTTCTCGTCGTTTTGAGATTTTATGGGGCTTGAACGAGTTTACAGATTAGGAGTTATGACTATTCTAAGATTGGGTTCTGTTTAATAAAAATTCTGCCGAAACAAATTTTATGTGGCTGTTTTGAGGATAAATTTGTGTTAGTTACCCAAAGTAGTTTTAAATGAAATTTGGTACAGTGAAAGATCCCCGTCTTACCTTAGTTTCCGCTGGAGAAACACCTTAGTTGGAGTTATGGTTAAAAAGTTATAATCGTTACAAGTATGAATGACAGAATGTTGGGAAAGAGAATATTATTTATTCAATCTTTTGAAAAATATGAAAGGTGAATACGTGTTCACATAAATATATAAATATAAACATAATGGATCGGGTTGCACGCCGCAACAAAACGTAAAGTGAATACGTGTTCACAAATACGTAAATATAATGGATCGGGTTGCGCGCAACAAAGCGTAAAGTGAATACGCGTTCACAAATACGTAAATATAATGGATCGGGTTGCACGCCGCAACAAAGCGTAAAGTGAATACGGCGTTCACAAATACGTAAATATAATGGGTGGGTTGCGCGCAACAAAACGTAAAGTGAATCTGGCGTTCACGAATACGTAAACATAATGGATCGGGTTGCGCGCAACAAAACGTAAAGTGAATACGTGTTCACAAATACGTAAATATAATGGATCGGGTTGCACGCCGCAACAAATATGAAAGATGAATACATGTTCACCTATATATAAATATGAAAAGTGAATACGCGTTCACAAATATATAAATGTAATAAACATGTGAAAATGCAGGAGAATGTCTTAACGTATAATACGAGATAAAATGAAGTGTTAGTTAAACCGAGAATTTCCTATGAGGAGTTGTTGCATATTTAAAAATGTTGTAACCTGATATGTTTTTGCAATATGCTTATTACGTTATAATGTGATTGTGCTTGGAATATTGTGGTGTTACTTTGAATTGCAGGGTAAGGTTCTCACTCAGCCCCAGATGGTAGGGCTGACTCTTTATTTAACATGTTTCAGGAAAGCGTGATAGAGGAAAGACTCCACGCCAAGCTAGCGATCGTCCCGCAGCCTCTTGTCATACCAAGTCCATTGTTTCGGGCTTGGTACTCGTCGAGTTCGAATGTCGGTTCAATGTCTCGGGAAATGCCCGTGTGGAATGGTCTCCCTTCCAACTTAGAATAATATTTGTCAGTATGTCTATGTAGAAACAATATTTGCACGAGCATGGGCTCGCGTTATATTTTCAATAAAGTCATAAACAAAATTTCTTTATTGTTATTTTTATTAATAACTCCGTATTTGAATATAAGTTTAAATTTCTAAATAAAGAGAATTAAAGGGTGCTCCTGGTGGAAAATAATTGTCCAGGTGCCATCACGCCCTAAGTAAAGACTTAGGAAAATTTGGGGCGTGACAAGTTGGTATCAAAGCTAAACCAGGTTAGGAGATTCTAGGAAGTTTCTTCGAGTTGAGTGTTTGAACGGTTACTTATTGCGACGGTGTGCGCGCCACCTTAGTAATAAGTAAACGGAATAACATCCTAAAGTTTCACTTCTTTCGTACTTTTCTCGTGCCTATCTTGAGTCTTTTCAAAGATTTGGTTCTCGTACTTCCTCCTTCAAATGATTGTGGAAGGGGATGTGCAACGATAAACTATGGACAATACAGGGGTGTGGTGGAGAAACTTTAGAAGAAATCGTTCCCCGATGTCACCGCCGATGATGTGGGGGGAGTTCAGAGCCGTATTCATTAAAAAGTACATGCCTAACACTCGAAAAGATGCGCTCAGGCGTGAGTTTGAACAATTGAAACAAGAAGACCGCAATGTGAAAGAATATAATACCTAATTCATGCGATCTTCATCATACAACGTGCATATTATTCCTACGAAAGGGAGAAGGTCAAAAGATTTGTGAGGGTTTAAACCCGAACTTGGTAGAGAAGGTAGTGGCATTAGCCTATGATCGGACGTACCTTCAGATCGTCAACATGACAATGAGGGTAGAAGGTTTTGCCAAATCAAAAAGAGAGTATTCACGAAAGAGGCATTTATGTGACTCGACCTTTTTCAACTATCTGATTGGAGTCATACTATAGAAAATAGTCAACTCCATCCAGAGAGAGTTCCACTTATCGTTTAGAAGATCAATAAAGGTATATGGAACTTTCCTATCTCTTGAGCATGAATAGTTGTACTTATATAGTACGGTAGACATACAATACTTTGATATCCTTTACTTATTTAAGAATGACCAAGTTGGGCGAGTTAGGAGGTTAACCCACTTCTTTAAAACTATTAAGGATGTCTTAAGTTTTCAAAGTTAAGGGACTTGAAGTGTTTTGAGTATATGATACTTGTTTTGTTTTAAAAGTTTAAGTCCCTTGGAAATAGGAAAATGTAATTGACTAAGGTATAAGATTAATATAATGACTTTATGGGAAGTTGGTTATATTCACTTTATGGAAAGTTAAAAGGAGAGATTTACTTTAAGTAAGATAAGTAAGGACAAGTGACTTGATGCTATGGTTATTAGTATCTTGGAAGTTTTATATAAAAAAAAAGTCATTCGTTTTAAAAGAGTAGAAGTATGTAGTACTTGGGATTAAATTTCCGGATTCTTTTATTAAGACATGTTAGTGCCTTAAGTGAACTAAAATGAGAGGATATATTAATAATGTCAATAAGAACTTAGGGGATTTCTTGACTTACTTATGTTATGTAGGATAGCCGGTTGAGTTAGGGTAAGAGTATAAATGAGGGGTAAACCCCCAAGACGTTATACCACCTTCTCCAGGGTAAGAGTATAAATGAGGGGTAAACCCCCAAGACGTTATACCACCTTCTCCAGGGTAAGAGTATAAATGAGGGGTAATGTCACGACCCGACCCCGGGGCCGCGACTAGTACCCTACTGGGGTACCCTGTCAGGTATATGTCAGAGAATAGCAGCGGAACATAACACAACACATAACTTCATAAAAAGGGTAAAACATAAGCGCCGGTAGATAAAGTGCCTTCCATAAACATACTTAATCAAAGTATTTATAATACAACTGGTTCTTATAGCCCAAAATATATAGGTGGCCACAGACCTCTAAAGATAACAACTGTGGCGGGACAGGGCCCCGCCATACCCCTGGATGTACAAAATACCTATAGCATCAGGGAATATCCATACCAATAAATAAGCTTCCGGAGGAATGGAGCTTCTGACACCGGAATAGTGATCCTAAGAACGAGGATCCTCAATCTGCTTACCCTTACCTGCGGCATGAACGCAGCCCCGGAAGGGTCGATTACAATATGTACCAAGTATGTAAAGTGGGAAAATCGTAATATGATATCATAAGTCTAAAAGCAAGCTGGAGTCATGGAAGACAATAAAATACCTTTTACTGTGCCTTACTAACAATGAGAGTGACAAGTATATATACATATATAATACTGCATAAAATAGGAGGCTCATGATCAAAACAGGGTACCTCGCCCGTAGTATCAAAAAGAAACCATCCTACTCCTGGGACTATTTCACCCGCATGGGTCCTGTGGACCCGCATGAGGTACTCCTCGCATCGGCTGTACCTGCCGGCATGGGACTATTTCACCCGCATAAGCCCATAAGGACTCGCATGAGGTATTCCTCGCATCATGGGTAGCAAATCCACGGAACAGGTGGTATAACGATCTTGGGGACTTTCCCCTCAGATATACTCTTACCACAAGCAGATGGTATAACGATCTTGAAATGTACCTCAGATATACTCTTCACTGGAGCAGATGGTATAACGATCTTGGGGCTTGCCCCTCAGATATACTCTTATACTGGTGCAGATGGTATAACGATCTTGGATCTGCCCCTCAGATATACTCTTACACTGAAGCAGATGGTATGACGATCTTGGGGCTGGCCCCTCAGACATACTCTTACACTGAAGGAGGTGGTATGACGATCTTGGGGCTTGCCCCTCAGACATACTCTTACCCTATCACAAACTGTCATCATATCATAATAATAATAAGTTAAGAAAACTTATAACTTCTTTTTAGTCTTGTTCACATACTCTCTCATTTTAGTTTACTTAAGGCACTTAACCATATCTTTAATAAAAGAACACCGGGAATTTAACCCAAGTACTACATACTTCAACTCTTTCAAAAGTGACTCTTCTTTATACATAAAAGTCTTTGGGCAATTGATGCCTTTAAATCAATTTGCCTCTTCATATAATTATCTTACTTAGAGTAAATCCCTTCTCATTAACCTTTTATGAAGCTAATAGACCAACTTCCCATAAAGTTGTTATATTAACTCTATACTTTAGTAAAAATCATACTTTTCCCTTAACGAGGACTTATACGTTCTTAAACGAAAGTCATTTTATACTCAAAACAAGTAAGAACACCAAATCTTGTACGTCTACCGTACTACATAGTTTCATCTATTCATGCTCAAGAGATAGGAAAGCTTCACATACCTCTTTGGTCAATCCACTTGCCAAGTCCAAACTACATGAGTAATATTTCAACCTATAATAGTCATGATACGTTTATTAACCTCTAATCTTAATGTAGAACAATCCAAGTTCAAAGTCACTAAATTCTAAGAAAAATCGGGCAGCATTTCCTTTGTTTCTACTCACTTTGCCACCTTTCTCAAGGCCGAAATTATCATCAAAACACCACATTTTAGGCTCAATCAATCCAACAATTCAAAGGGGATTTCACACCCAAAATTTCTGCCTCATAAGTTTACAACAAATCACTTAACAATTCTAAGGTAGTTTTTAGGCTACAACAAGCTCATTTGTTCTTCTTAACCCATTCTTCATATCCAAACCACATTTACTTGCATGCAAAGACTCTAAGTGCATTATTTTACTACCACGAGATCTTGCTTTCTAAGCATGCAACACTAGAACTAAGTTTAAAGGAAGAAATGTTACCTTAAAGTTTTAGCCAAAACTTATTCCAAATATTGCTAGCTTCCTTGCCAAGAACACTACCACAACAATGCCAACAAGCTAGCTACAAGCTTCCTTTTCTTGTTCTTAACTTTCAGATTTTTCTAAGGGTTTTTAGAGAGAAGGGGGAGCAATTTGAGAGAGAGAGAGAGAAGATGAAAGATAGACAATGACCAAGTCTTGGTCAATATATTGCATGCAACAGAAAATCAGATGGGGGGGGACACTTGTCACCCTCCCATGGTCTCTTTTAAAACAAAAATCAGATTTTCTAAGTTTTTCCGCCCAAATTCCCCGCCTCGGCGCCGCGGCCCCGCCGCCGGCGCCGCGGCGCTGAAACCTCCGCAGGCTCTCTGAACTTTCGGCGCCGCGGCCACAGCATCTGGCGCGCTGCACTTCTGCGACCTCTCGACTTTAGGCGCGCGACCGCATCTGGCCGCGGCCGCTGCGCTTTGCTCGAACGCATTTACGCGCTGAACTTGTAACTCTCATAACTTTCTACTCCGATGCCCTATCGACGAACGGTTGGTTGCGTTGGAATCAAGACTCAACGAACTACGTCCTAGGCCTTTAAAATACTTAGGAACTCTCAACGAATCGGGTCATAACCCGCCTCAAAGTTGACTAAAACCGACCGAACGACCGTCAACTGTCGCCCGGGAAATTTTAAGTCTTACATACTTTCGTACGTTTCCATACGTAGGGTCAGAACTACGGGGTATAACAGGTAAACCCCCAAGACGTTATACCACCTTCTCTAGGGTAAGAGTATAAATGAGGGGCAAGCCCCAAGACGTTATACCACCTTCTCCAGGGTAAAAGTATGAATGAGGGGAAAACCCCAAGACGTCATACCACCTTCTCCAGGGTAAGAGTATGAATGAGGGGAAAGCCCCAAGACGTCATACCACACCTTGTGGTAAGAGTATAAATGAGGTGAAAACCCGCAAGACGTTATACCACCTGTTCCGTGGATTTGCTACCCATGATGCGAAGAATATCCTCACGTCAGCTTATTTCCTACCTTAGGTCTCAAAAGTTATTAAAGAGTCACAAAGTGGAGTACACATATCTGGCTAATATAGTAGATACCCAAAAAGAGTCCCCAACTGTGCATGATGTCCCTATTGTTTGAAAAATTTCGAAGGTTTTTTCCTGAAGATCTCGTGCCTTATAGGATAGAAGTGGAGTTCGCTATAGAGTTAATGCGGGTACAAGACTATTTCTATTCTTCCATATCGAATGGCCCACTAAATTGAGAGAGTTAAAAGAAACGGTTGAAGGATCTTACGGATAAAGGATTTATAAGGCCTAGTGTTTCCCCAGAAATACGATCCTTTTTGTTAAGCAAAAAGATGGATCGCTCCGAATGTGCATCGATTATCGACAACTCAATAAGGTCACGATCAAGAATCGATATCCATTACCAAGAATCGATGATCTTTTTGACCAACTTCAGGGAGCTAGCTATTTTTCCAAGATTGATCTCCGTTCGGGATATCATCAGCTGAAATAAATCCAGATGATATATCCAAAACAGCCTTTAGAACCCGATACGGCCATTATGAGTTCTTGGTCATGTCTTTTGGGTTAAACAATGCCCCAGCGGCTTTTATGGATTTAATGAACAGAATATTCAAACCATTCCTAGATTTGTTCGTGATTGTGTTCATAGATGATATCCTAATCTACAGTAAGAGTGTTGAAGAACATGAAAAGCATCTGAGGGTAGTGCTTCAAGTCTTGAAACATGAGAAACTATATGCTAAATTTTCAAAGTGTGAATTTTGGTTGGAAAAGGTAGCCTTTTTGGGTCATGTTGTGTCAAGGGATGAAATTATGGTAGACCCCCAGAAGATACAAGCAGTGAAGAACTGGCCAAAACCGACCACTCCGATAGAGGTTAGAAGTTTCTTGGGTTTGGCTGGGTATTATAGAAGATTCGTAAAAGGTTTTTCTAGTCTTGCTGCTCCTTTGACCTGGTTGACTCAAAAAGCGATTAAGTATCAGTGGTCAGAAGCATGTGAAACAAGTTTTCAGAAACTAAAGGAATTGTTGACTACTGCACCAGTCCTAACCTTACCATCGGGACAAGAAGGGTTCACAGTCTATTGTGATGCCTCTAGAGTGGAGTTAAGACGCGTCTTGATGCAATTTGAAAAAGTTATTGCGTATGTATCTAGACAACTGAAGATACATGAGAAGAATTATCCAACTCATGACTTAGAATTGGCCGCGGTGGTGTTTTCCTTACGAATATGGAGACACTATTTGTATGGGGTGCATGTAGATATATTTACAGATCATAAGAGTTTGCAATACATAACCACACAAAAGGATTTAAATCTCCGACAAAGAAGATGGTTAGAGTTGCTTAAGGATTATGACCTTAGCATTCTTTACCATCCTGGAAAGGCTAACGTGGTGGCGGACGCACTCAGTAGGAGATCAATGGGCAGCTTGGCCCATTTGGCAATACTAAAGAGAGGCATTGTTCATTAGGTACAAAAGTTGGGGAATCTCGGGGTTAGTTTAACTGAGGTCGGTGAAGGTAGGGAGGTGGTACATGATACCTCGCAGTCAGCCTTAGCTTCAGAAATAAAGGAAAGTCAGTTTGAGGACATGGAATTTGTTGGATGTCGAGAGAGGATTCAACAGGAAAAACCTTCACAGTTTACATTAGGAGAAAATGATGGTACCTTTCGGTATAAGGGCAGGTTGTGTGTTCCTAAGATAAAAGATCTAAGAAGAAAGATCTTAAATGAAGGTCACAACACCAGGTATTCCATTCATCTAGGATCAACGAAAATGTATCATGATCTCAAGGCAAATTACTGGTGGGAAGGAATGAAGAGAGATGTTGCAGAGTTTGTCGAAAGATGCTTTACGTGTCAACAGGTGAAAGCCGAACATCACAAACCCGGCGGACTACTTCAGGACATTGGCGTCCCCATGTGGAAATGGAAGACGATTCATATGGATTTTGTAACTGGTCTACCGAAAACTCGAGAAGGGTATGATTCTATTTGGGTGATTGTTGATCGACTTACAAAGTCAACCCATTCCTTACCGGTCAAGACTACGTATCGCGCACGGTACCTGCAGATTTTATTTGAAGGAGATTGTGCGGTTACACGGGATTCCCTTACAAATTATTTCAGATAGGGGTTCCCAGTTCACCTCACACTTTTGGCAAAGTTTCCAGCAGGGTCTCGGGACAAAAGTTAAGTTAAGCACGGCTTTCCACCAGCAAACAGATGGGCAAGCTGAGCGAACAATCCAAACACTTGAGGACATGTTGCGATCTTGTGTGTTAGATTTTCAGGGAAGTTGGTTGGACCATCTATGTCTAATTGAGTTCGCCTACAACAATAGTTTTCACTCTAGCATACAAACGGCCCCATTTGAAGCATTATATGGACGAAAATGTAGGTCTCCACTTGGATGGTTCGAGGTGGGTGAGACGCAACTGTTCGGACCTGAAGTCATTCAAGAAATAAATGATAAGGTACAGATGATTCGGGAGCGGATCAAAACAGCTCATAGCCGTCATAAGTCCTATGCGGATCATCGTAAAAGAGATCTTGAATTCCAAGAGGGGGAGAAAGTATTTTTAAAAGTGTCCCCAATGAAGGGAGTGATGCGCTTTGGTAAGAAAGGGAAATTGAGCCCAAGGTTTATTGGGCCATATGAGATCTTGCGAAGAGTGGGGAATGTGGCTTACGAATTAGCACTTCCACAAGAGCTGGAAGCAGTGCATCAGGTATTTCATGTGTCAATGTTACGAAAATACTTGCACGATCCAAGTCACGTCATTCTTCCCCAGGAGATAGTTCTTAATAAAGAGGCTCCGGTAGAAATACTTGATAGAAAGGTCCAACGCCTTAGAAATAAAGATATTACTTCCGTGAAAGTCCTATGGAAGAATCACTCCACAGAGGAAGTCACCTGGGAAGCGGAAGAGGCGATGCAAGTCAAATATTCATTCATATTTGACTAAGGTAATAAAAAATGTGTTACATAGTACTTCATGTGTGTGCCATTTGCGTGTCTATATGCATGTGTTACAACCTTATTCTCATTCGAGGACGAATGTTTTTTTAAGGAAGGGAGAATGTGAAGCCCCAAATTAGTGTTACAATAACAATAAACATTATTGTGTCTATATGCATGTGTTACAACCTTATTCTCATTCGAGGACGAATGCTTCTTAAGGAAGGGAGAATGTGAAGCCCCAAATTTGTGACAATAACAATAAACATTATTGTGTCTATGTGATTATGTTATTATTGTGTCCATGTGATTATGTTACGACTTTATTCACATTCGAGGACGAATGTTGCTTAAGGAGGAGAGAATGTAAAATACGGAAAAAAATAATAATAATATATAGTTGTGGTTGGGTTAATAAAAATATATATATATATATATATATATATATATATATATATATATATATAAGCAAAAAAGAATAAATTGTTTGGGATAGACTTAGTGTTAAAGTTGGATAAATAGATAGATGAAATGAAAATAAAAAAAACAAAAACAAACAAAAAAACAAAAGAAAAAAAAAAGAAGCATGCACGTAGTCTCATTTGCTTCCCCCCTTCCCCCTTTTCATTTCCCCTCCAACTCTTGTCATTTCACCTCCCATAGGTTATAGAAAACTCTCCACTTATACATTGTATTTACACACAAACAAAGTACATAACATAAATGTTAGAAAATCAGAAAAAAACAAGTGAAAAGAAGAGGAAAAAAATATCAAGAGGGCAAGAAGAACAAGAAGAAAAATACTAGAGAGTAAGGATAATTTTAGCAACCACACAACAATAATCTTCACACTTACAAGGTGAGTTTTCTCACTCAGAAATTCTTGGTAACATCCTTTATTTTAAGTTCAATACATGTTAGAATAAAAATTGAGTGTTGAAAAGAAATATTGAACTTTTGATTGTTTAGACAACTAGTTGCGTCATGAACTTTACGAACTGTTCTCACTGAGTTATAATTGTTAGAATTTGATGAAATTCGGAAGAGTGGTACACCTCTCTAATATGATCATATATAACCAAAAATGAGGTAAAATGGACGTACGGTTTGAAAGTTATCATAGTTCAAAGTTTCTGCCTTAGATTTGGTCGAAATTCGGGAATACATAATTACGGACTGTTTTTATTGAGTTTTACTTATTAGAATTATATGAAAATTTACATGGTTGTAAATCTCTCTGTTACAGACAGATATAGATAAAGAGTTATTAAAACGGACTTACGAGTTGAGAGTTATTGTAGTTTGAAGTTGCTGCCTCGGATTCATCGGAATCCAGAAGGGCAGGACGTGGAAACGTAAAACTGTACTAATATGTGGGGAATATGAAAATTGTTGCTAAATGAAAGTTCTATATCTCTCTGTTGTGGACATTTTGAGACCTTACGGGGGTCTATCAGACTTACGGATTGAGAGTTATCGCTGTTTAAAATTTCTGCCTCGGATCTATCGAGATCCAAGAAGGGCAGCGAATAAAAGTGTAAAACTGTACCAAATGGTACAGAATATGAAAGGATGGTTCACATGGAGACGTGTATCTATCTGTTCTCGTCGTTTTGAGATTTTATGGGGCTTGAACGGGTTTACAGATTAGGAGTTATGACTATTCTAAGATTGGGTTCTGTTTAATAAAAATTCTGCCGAAACAAATTTTATGTGGCTGTTTTGAGGATAAATTTGTGTTAGTTACCCAAAGTAGTTTTAAATGAAATTTGGTACAGTGAAAGATCCCCGTCTTACCTTAGTTTCCGCTGGAGAAACACCTTAGTTGGAGTTATGGTTAAAAAGTTATAATCGTTACAAGTATGAATGACAGAATGTTGGGAAAGAGAATATTATTTATTCAATCTTTTGAAAAATATGAAAGGTGAATACGTGTTCACATAAATATATAAATATAAACATAATGGATCGGGTTGCACGCCGCAACAAAACGTAAAGTGAATACGTGTTCACAAATACGTAAATATAATGGATCGGGTTGCACGCCGCAACAAAACGTAAAGTGAATACGCGTTCACAAATACGTAAATATAATGGGTCGGGTTGCGCGCAACAAAGCGTAAAGTGAATACGCGTTCACAAATACGTAAATATAATGGGTGGGTTGCGCGCAACAAAGCGTAAAGTGAATACGCGTTCACGAATACATAAACATAATGGATCGGGTTGCGCCGCAACAAAACGTAAAGTGAATACGTGTTCACAAATACGTAAATATAATGGATCGGGTTGCGCGCAACAAATATGAAAGATGAATACATGTTCACCTATATATAAATATGAAAAGTGAATACGCGTTCACAAATATATAAATGTAATAAACATGTGAAAATGCAGGGGAATGTCTTAACGTATAATACGAGATAAAATGAAGTGTTAGTTAAACCGAGAATTTCCTATGAGGAGTTGTTGCATATTTAAAAATGTTGTAACCTGATATGTTTTTGCAATATGCTTATTACGTTATAATGTGATTGCACTTGGAATATTGTGGTGTTACATTGAATTGCAGGGTAAGGTTCTCACTCAGCCCCAGATGGTAGGGCTGACTCTTTATTTAACATGTTTCAGGAAAGCGTGATAGAGGAAAGACTCCACGCCAAGGCTAGCGATCGTCCCGCAACCTCTTGTCATACCAAGTCCATTGTTTCGGGCTTGGTATTCGTCAGGTTCAGAATGTCAGTTCCAATGTCTCGGAAAATGCCCGTGTGGAATGGTCTCCCTTCCAACTTAGAATAATATTTGTCAGTATGTCTATGTAGAAACAATATTTGCACGAGCATGGGCTCGCGTTATATTTTCAATAAAGTCATAAACAAAATTTCTTTATTGTTATTTTTATTAATAACTCCGTATTTGAATATAAGTTTAAATTTCTAAATAAAGAGAATTAAAGGGTGCTCCTGGTGGAAAATAATTGTCCAGGTGCCATCACGCCCTAAGTAAAGACTTAGGAAAATTTGGGGCGTGACATTGTGTAGGAAAAAGGTTCGTAAGTGAGAATTGGATTCCCAGATTTGGTATTCGGACTTCTAGGAATATAATAGAATTATGAAATTTTATTTCCAGATTTGGTCACGTGGGGCCCACGGGAGAAATTTACGGTTTTGTGGGGCCCACTTTGTTTTCGAGATTTTGGCCATTATGGATATTTTCGGAAGATGAAATATTTTGGACGAATAGGGGGCGACACGTGTCACCCCCTTAGGTGGCTTGTAGCCGAATTGGCATGCCATGTGGCCTCTTGGCCGATTTGTGTTGACATGTGGCTAGCCACTTGTCTCAAGCTTGTCTTGCTTGGACAAGTGGCTTGTGGCACAAACACTTGTTCCCCAATCTCAGCACACACTTGTTTTCATCCTAGCCATTGGTTGACCTATAAATACCCCCCTTGAGCTTGCAAGACTTCATCCACACTTGAGAGTTTCCAAGACTTGAAATACTCCCTCCCCTCTCCTTGTTGTTCTCGGTAATGAGCCAATGTATTGACCAAAAAGTTATCCAAAAATCCTTAAACTTTTAAGTGTTCTTCCTTAAGGTGTTAGGAAGATTGTAAACCAAGAGTTGGAAAAGATTTCACACCCCTAGCCTTTGAAACCCCTCTTGGCCGAAACTTGCCAAGTTTGTGCCTAAGTGTTCTTCACTTTTTGAGGTTAGATCTTGAAGAGAAGTTGGTTAGGAACTTCTAAGGGTTGCTTGGAGTGGATTGGAACTTAAGGATTTGGAGCTAAACGATGCTAAGAATCGACTTATAAATCTTGGATAATTTTGGGCTTATCGAGGTAATGATCTTTGTCCTTCTATTGTAATTGGAGATTACATGTTGTAGTAGTTTATAATTGGGTATATGATATGTGGATAGAAGGTTGAAAAGAATTGGATTGTTTAGTATATTGTGGGGCAGAATTTTACACGTCCAGTTAGGCGTGTAATCCCCTTTGAGTTATTGTATTACTGCACCTTAAATGTGGCATGTTGGCTATTGATATCAGGCCTTGAAAAAGGTAGGAAGTAAGTAAATGCAGGGGAGGTGCTGCCCAATTTTCCGTAGAATAAGGAACCTTGTACTTAGAAATATTCTACGAAGAGAACTAGAAGTTGATAGATGTGTTCTGGTTATTATAGGTGGATATTCTACGCGCGGCATACTCGACTTGGCTTGTAGATTAAGCCGAAGAGGTATGTATTCTTCATATTCTCTTGAGCATGATATTTGTGAAATATATAGTGCAGTAGACGCACGTGTGTTAAAGGAGTTTTACTTCCTTTTTGTGTCCTTGACTTGATGCTAAAGTTAAGTGACTTGATATGAAATGTTAAGAACTTGAATTGTGTTAAAAAGTTGTGAAACCTCATTCGTGAGTAACGGGTACTTGGTCTTTAAATGAATAAAGTTATCTTGATTTCGGAAATGTGAGTAGTTGTCTTTGGTTGGTTTAAAATATAAAGTGTTATAACAACTTTATGGGAAGTTAGTTATAACGACTTTATGAAAACAAAAGAAGGGTTGTATCATTGGATTTAAAACGGTAACTTGATATTTTCAAGAAATAATGAGGCTTAAACTATTTTGAGAAGTATATTGTTACTTGACCTTTGAAAGGAGAAGTGTTTTGTTTAAAAGGAAGGCATGGTATTGTCTTGATTTGGTTTTAAAAGCTAAACGACTTGATTTCGGAAAAGGGGAAGTAACTTGATTTAAAAGTATGGATTACTTGTTTTGAAAAGAGTAAGTTACTTGGGTTTTTAAAAGTATACTTGATTTTAAAAGGCTTTGTAATGATTTTCTGAAGGTGTAGTAATTTGGTTTGAAAAGAAAACGTGCTTTGATACTACGAGTATTAGTATCGTGTGGCTTTTACGTAAAAAGAGGTCTTTTTGAAAGAATGAAAGTATGTAGTACTTTGGGGTTAAAACCCGGATTTTTTGACATAAAATGAAAGTACTTTGAGTGTGAGTAACTTGCCTATGTTTGCTTGTGATAGCCTTGTTGTGCAAGTATTGTATCCTTATGCTACCGCGTCTCTCGATAGAGGGCCGGTCATGTTATTCTTAATCATTTTGGGCATACTGACTCGATGGATGGTCCACGGGTATGCGACCATGATGAGGGTTCGTTCCCTGTTGATAGTATTATTCCATGGACTAGCTCTCCATGAGGTTTACTGACGCAGGAGGTATCTGGTAGTCGACCTTCGTACTTGCCCCGGTCAGCTTCGTGAGTTAGTTTTATAGCAGTTTTATGACGAAGTCTTGTGATGCAGGCGGTATCTGGTAGTTAGCTTTCGTACTTGCCCCGGTCAGCGACGTGATGCAGGCGGTATCTGGTAGTGGCTTTCGTACTTGCCCCGGTCAGCTTCGTGGTACAGTTTTATAGCATAGTTGGTACGGTAGGTTCTGGTAGTTGGCTTTCGTACTTGCCCCGGTCAGTTGATGATGCAGGCTGGTTCTGGTAGCTATGCCTTCGTACTTGCCCCATACGGTTTTTATGACACAGGTAGGACCTGGTGTTCATGTGTACTCCTTGGTGTTATTATATCATAGACTGCCGACAGTGAGGAAGGAATTCCACGGGCATGATTGATATTGTGTGCGTGAGACGCATGATTAAATTTGAGTGATGACTTTGAGGGCG
Organism: Przewalskia tangutica; assembly: GCA_029844215.1. NCBI lineage: Eukaryota > Viridiplantae > Streptophyta > Magnoliopsida > Solanales > Solanaceae > Przewalskia > Przewalskia tangutica. The sequence goes on along the minus strand of CM056722.1, from coordinate 42,763,103 downwards.
TGAGTCTCTGACATGACATGACTGCTTATATGTTGTGTACTGTAGTTTGGTTATCATACATGTCTCCTGCTTTATATAGACTGTTATGATTTCATTCTGATATTTCGATTTCACCTACTTGGTACTGTTATCGACCTCCTTGGGCTGCGTTCATGCCGCAGGTAGAGGTACACCGGTTGCTGATCCTCGCTCATAGGATCACAGTTCTGCGTATTGGGAAGCTCCGTTTCTTCGGAAGCTTATCTTTTGGTATAGTCCCCTGTTATTGTAGGTACTTGTACATTCAGGGGTATGGCGGGGCCCTGTCCCATCATAGTTGTTATTACATTCTTAGAGGTCTGTAGTACTATTGTGGGCAGGGTTTGTAAAGGATGTAACTGTTCATATTTTGATATATATGCAGTAAGACGACTTTTTGGTCAGCCTGTTTTTAGTATCACTGTTTATTTTTCATGAGTTTTTATTTCCGCTGATTTTCTCTGATGTTTTATCACTAGGGTGCCCGGGGTAAGGCACCAGTCACGGGCCCGAGGTCGGGTCGTGACACAATCTATTGGATTCCATTAGCATTTTCATTGAGAAGTTCAACATTCTAAAGATCTGAAGATATAGATAGACAGGAAAATGCAATCAAAAATTCATTCTCCTAATTATACACATTCGTTATATGCTAATTTAACATGACCTTTTATTTTAATTAGCTCCCACTATTTTGCATACTTCTACGACCCCAAGGTAGAATACGGAACTAAAACATTTTAAAGGTCATAGTGGGCCAAGATCCAAACATATGCTACATCCGCGTTTACTTTGACTGATAACTTCAATAACACACTTTGGTAGGTCCTCAACCAATTGTAAAACTTATTCACAACTCTTGGTTTGATTAAATATCTTTCATTTTAATCTTACGTCTTTAGACTAGTCCGACACTTTGGCCCCAAGATTCATCTAAACAAGCCAACCCCATTACACGACTGCGTTTAAATGACTACGTAAATTTAGCCTTTGCAAGCAAACACTTTGGTGTAAATACCTACAAAAGTTTATTATCTACTTTCATTTTAACACATTTATGAAAAGGCCCGAGTCCTCGTAGACTTAGAGCAAATGCTTTGGCATAAATACTCGTATCGCCTAAAAGGATTTTGCACCCTAACAATTATAATGGACGACGCGTTTTAACTAGACTTGTATTTAATGTTTGGGAACATTTTCAGTTTTGGGGATTTCAACCAAGATCAACAATTTTGTCATACATCATATGACATCCTATCATGCAATTTCTAAACACATTTAGATGGGTAACCATCAAACTCATTATGTATGATAAAAGATGGTTTTAATCACATACTGGGCGCCGTCTACCCAGACAGTTATAACGGTAATTTGAAAGTAAACAATTACTGAGCGCCGCCTACCCAGACAATAATTGAGGACGCTATGCTAATAATTTAAATGCATCACATTCAAACACTTAACATATTTGTATATTATAGAATAATATACCATTAATGATAATCATGAGTTTATTTGTCTAAACTCTAAAACTATGTCTTTGCCAAACAGTCCATAAACATTTTATGATTTTAAAATTCTGATTTTCATGAATTCTGCAAACTCTTAAATTTACAATTTAGTCCCTCAAGAATTTAAATGTTCAATTTGAACCCTAATAAATTCAGAAAATGCAATTTTAACTCTCAGAAAATATTTTTAGGTTTCAGGGACCTGTTTACAATTTCCAGAACTCAAAATCAATTTTTCAGAAAGTTTCTTTAATTACAGATTTGCCCGAAAGGACCGAATCTGTCCAATTTAAAATTTTATTTTCAGATTCTGAAATTCTAAAACTTTCAGAACCAGATTTTGAAACTTTTAAAACCTCAGTTTCTGATTTCAATTTTTTTTTATAAATCCCGTCGACGGCGCTACAACTTCAGAGATGAAAAATTCTGCAGGTTTTCTCGAAATTTTATTATAAGCTTTTGGATGGACAACGCCATGGCCCTATTGAACAGAGTCACGGCGCCGCCGCAAAAACCATAGTCAGCGCCACGACGCTCCATGGTGGAACCGTGACGCCTCGTCCCTAGAAACGCAATCTCTGCAATTCCGAAACCCTAAAACTAGTTTAGGCTTAAATTTGCAGATTCATTTCGTACCTCTTTCACTATTTTACAGCACGTTCATCGACCATCATCAAATACCTTCTCGTTCTTCGTCTCAATGCACCATGTTCGAATCGAACCGGTCACGCATATCAACTTAGATGAGTTAGATCTGAATGACTTCCTCGATTACATCACTGTTCAACAAATCTGGGAACAAAACTATATGTTCTTGGGATTTTAAGGTTTTTAAAAGTTTTAAACGACATAAATCAAAATTCAAACAAATCTTAACCATATTATCATTAATATTCGTTGTATAACCACACAAAACAGTCCAGGCTCTGATACCACTGAAGGGTTTTGTCGGATTCGTACACGCAGCGGAATTTGAAAATTTATGTTTCAAACTCGACGGCGGTCAAACTGTAGGATGATTATACAATGTAAAATAACACAAAGCAAAATATAATACTTCGATAGAAGAATTACATTATAGATAGCAACTTCAAATATTTAGGCTTTGTGTAGTCCGAGGATGCGCACACAACTGTCCCTTGATTTGCAAGTTCTTAAACTTTGATGTAATCTCTCTTTTAGAAAACTAGGAATTCCAGCATAGTTTCTGTAGAGTATAATCTTATGAAAGATGGTGTAGAAAATATGAGGCAAAACCCTGTATATATAGCTGAAAAATCAGCTAGGGTTTTTCTCGTGGGCCAGGCCCAGAAACCAAAGCATAGTGGGTCATTCGGACCCACTGGACGTGTGTTGGCGCCGCGACGCTGTGGCGCCGTGGCCATGCTCTAATTTTTGCTTCGTTTCTATTTTATTCTAGTGTCTCGATTATCAACCAAACATTTATATCCTCTCTGATTACATCTTTGAATCGACGGAACAATTGACTTAGTGTTACCCTTCAGGCCTTTACATATTGACACTAACAACATTAGGGTCTACACGGAACTCCTAGACTGCGCCGGAAGACGAACTCAATATGTAAAGTTTAGCTACACGAAACATGTGAACTGAACCTCTATGTGAGAAGATAAAATCCTTTCATTCATGACACATTCAATCAAGCTTAGGATTTGTCAAGTGTGTATCCAAATGGCTTGATCATTATAACTCATCTATATTAGTTGACAACAGGACCATATGAAAGACATGTTCAATGCGTTGGCCAACGACTTAGTCAACCTAATACCATATGAGTATCTGAGTGTTCACTTGAATATACATTCAAGGAATGAATTGTTATACCCCGTATTTCCAGAGTATGTACGTGAGGACGTACGTACAAAAGTTTGAGCCTTAAGTTAGGCAATGGACGAAATTTGTGCACAACCCCCGAAAAGAATTGTTTTCCGACGAAACGTTTTCCAAAACTTGCGAAGGGAAAATTACGGTTGCAACATTTATTATTTTTGCGGATTTTTCCGAGAGATAAAATATTTTGGACCAACGAGAGGGCGACACTTGTCACCCTCAAGTGGGCGGAACCATGGCCGATCTTGGCATGATTTTATGGCCTAAACCATGGGTCAATGTTTGGAGTGATTTGTGGAGTAGATGGCTAGGGTGCACTTGGGCAAATCCACACCCTCCACTTGCCCTCCACTTGCCTTAATCTTGGTCATTGAAAGTCCTATAAATACCCCCCTTAGTTGAAGACTTCTTCATCCACTCCACACTTTCTAAGTCTTGAAAATCCCTCTCCCCCTTAGTGTAGCTCGTCCAGAGCTCCACTTGCTGAGAGGCCCTTGGCCGAGAAGTACCCCCCCTTTCCTAGGGGTGCTAGCCGAAAGTACCCCCCCTCCCTTGAGTGTTGTTCTCGTGAAACACCCCCCCCCCCTTTGGTAGAAAAAATACTCTCCAAGTATTGTTACAATTCCAAAATACCTTAGCCTTATACCTTGTAGTATTCCAAAGTTACCTCTATACGTAGAGCCCGGAAATACTACCTTATGTCCTTTTAGTCTCAAAATGAAACCCTAAGGAAAATCTTCATAGTTGGTTGAAGTGCTAAGTAGAAGTTGTTTGGGAACTTCTAAGGGTTGTTTGGAGCGGGTTGGAGCGCCCAGAGTAGGAGCTAAATGTTGCTCAGGATCGACATTAAATCTTGGATAATTTTGGGCTTATCGAGGTAAATATCTTGTCCCCCTATTGTAATTAGAGTTTGCATATTGTTGAAGTATAAGAATTAAGTATAAGTTATATACAAGGAAGGTATATAAGAAGGGAATTGAACTGTACTTACATAGGGTGTATTCTGATGAGACTTGTGTAGTTTGACGGGTAGGGAAGTGCTGCCCAATTTTCCGTAGAATCTTGTATCTAGATTTATTCTACAGAGTGGTCTAGACATTGATAGACTTATATAACCGTTATAGGTTAAAGTACTGCGAGTAGCGTGTTCTACTTGAAAGGTGGACAAGGCTAGCCGGGTTATAGCGGTGGAGCGTTTTGCTATTTGTCGATAATCGTCGCGAGGTATGTGATTCTTCCTATCCTCTTGAGCATGATATTTTAAAAGAATATATATAGTACGGTAGACGTATGTGTGTTAACTGAACGTGGTTTTACTGCGATGTCTTTTGACTTAAGTCTAAATAATAAGAATCTTGAAGTATTTCAAAGAATTAAGAATCGTTTTTTAAAGAAGAGTAATACTTGGTTTTAAAAGCTTAAGAGTTATACTAGCTTTATGGGAAGTTAGGTATAACGACTTAAGAGTGATAAAAGGAACGGTTTACTTAATTGTTTTATAAAAGCCTTGTATTGATTTCAGAAATGAGAATAAGTACCGCACAAACCACTGCAGCGCTAATAAAGGGAAATGTATTGACTAATTAAGTATTATTAAAACCAGTAGAAACCTCCATCTGCACAGAAGCTAAGATGAGACAAAATGATATTACATTTCCTAGATCATGACTGCTTTAATAAGATTGTTATGAACAAGAATAACCTACTCACACATAAGGCATATGTTTCTCAAATTGTTTTAAAAGAGAATTATATTATTAAGTGATTAAGACTATGAACTACGAAACCTTTCGAAAATGAGAAACTTGAGCATTTGAAATTAGGCAAACTTGAACGTTTGGAAAAGAATGTTGTTACTTGATTTTACAAAAAGAAGTGTTTTGGTTTACTTAAAAATATAGTCACTCTATTTTTATACTACGGGTATTGTGTGACTTTTGTGAAAGAAACAGATCTTTTAAAGAGTTAATGTATGAAGTACTTTGGGGATAAAAACCCGAACTTGTTGACATAAAGTAGAAAGTACCTTGTGTGAATAACTTGACTATGTTGGTTTGTGATAGCCTTGTAATACTTTCTTGTTGATTTGATAAGTAAGCATGTTAGGATGCTACGTGTGTTAGTGTCTTGTGATGTTTGTGTAAGGGGGTTTCCCTTGTTATGCTTATGTTGTTTAACGATAAGCCGTTATGATAGTATTGTACCACTCACCTCTTGACATGATACCGGGGGTTAAGCTGCCCTCCGATGCGGGGTATACCTCAGGCGGTCTTTGTGACTATGATTCGAGATACCTCATGCGGGTCCAGGTGGCCTATGCGGAGCTACGAGAGTTCCAGGTTAGTGTGCGGTCTATATGGCCATGCGGTCTATGTGGCCATGCGGACCACGGGTCGGGGCGATGCGGGAGTAGCTACCTCGACGCGGGAATACCTCATGCGGGCCTATGTGTGTGGCCTATCGCGAGCTGCGGGAAGTTCCAGGATTTGACGCGCATTGATCGAGGGCGAGTGGCCGCCGATCATATGGCGCGGTGCAGAAAGACCTCGTGATACGCTTTTATGGCATTGTTGGTGCTGTGGGTTTTAGTAGTCGGCTATGCCTTCGTACTTACCGTCACGGTTTTATTATGACAGTGGGACTGGTGTTCATGTGTATTCCTTGGTGCTTTTATATCATAGACTGCCGGCAGTGAGGAAGGTATTCCACGGGCATGATTGATGTTGTGGGCGTGAGACCCATAGCTATATTTGAGTGATGACTTTGAGGGCGTGAGTCCCTGACTTGACATGACTGCTTATTTGTTGTGAACTGTAGTTTGGTTATCATACATATCTCCTGCTTTATATAGACTACTATGATTTCATTTACAGTATTTTCAGTTTCACATACTTGGTACCTGTTGTACTGACCTCCTTCGGGGGGCTGCGTTCATGCCGCAGGTAGAGGTACACCAGTCGTCGATGTCACGAACCGAACCCGGGCCCGTGACTGGTGCCTTACCCCGGGCACCCTAGTGATACAACATCAGAGTAACCAGCGGAATATGAAACAAGACATGAAACAATATGAATGAGAAACAATTTATTTGAGAAAAGTTGCCTTTCGGCATATATATATGAAAACTTGAACAGTTACATCCCTTTTACAAACCCTGCCCACAACAGTACTACAGACCTCTAAGAATGTTATAACAAAAATGACGGGACAGGGCCCCGCCATACCCATCAATGAAAGTAACTACAAAGACAGGGACTATACAGCGATAAGCCTCGGAGACACGGAGCTTCCCAACGCTGAGCTGTGACCACATGGCGAGGATCAACAATCGGTGTACCTCTACTGCGGCATGAACGGCCCGAAGGAGTCGATCTGCAGTACCAAGTATGGCCCGAAAATCAGTAAATGAAATCATAATAGTCTATATAAAGCAGAAGACATATATGATAACCAATTTACGATACCTGATATATGCGATCAAGTCAAGTCGGGGACCACGCCTTAAAGTCATCACTCAAATATAACCATGGGTCTCATGCCCATAATATCAATCATGCGTGGAATTCCTTCCTCACCGCGATCCACGATATAAAAGCACCAAGGAATACACATGAACACCGGTCCCACGTGTCATAATAAAACCGTCTTTGGGTAAGTCACGAAGGCATAGCCGACTACTAAAACCCACGGTACCAATAATGCTATAAAAGCGTATCACGAGGTCTTTCTAGACCGCACTACATGATCGAAGCCGCCACTCGCCTCGGTATCAATGTGCGTCTAATCTGGAGCATACCGCCGCTCGCGCATAAAGCCACATAGGCCGCATGAGGTATTCCTCGCGTCGAGGCAGCTAACCGCGGTATCCTCTGGACTCCGCGATCCGCATAGTCACATAGACCGCGTAGTCACGCGGACGCGTAAGGCACTCCTCGCGTCGGGATAATACACCGGAATGATCAATCCGGAACTCCCGCGACTCGCATAGTCACACGCATCGCATAGGCCGTATAGACCCGCATCAAGGGTGGCAAGCCCTCGGTATAACAAGTCAAGGGGGTAGGTGATATAATAACAGTACAACGGGCTTAACGTTTAACAACGTAAGCACAACAAGAATAACCCCCTTACACAACATCACAAGATACTAACACACGTAGCATCATAACATGTTTACTTATCAAACCAATCAAGGAAGCATTACAAGGCTATCACAAACCAACATAGTCAAGTTATTCACACAAGGTACTTTCTACTTTATGTCAACAAGTTCGGGTTTTTATCCCCAAAGTACTTCATACATTAACTCTTTAAAAACCAAGCACTCATTGCTCACGAATGAGGTTTCACACTTTTTAACAAAATTCACATCAAGTCAATTAAGTCAAGTCTCTTAACTTCTAAAATCAATAACCCATTCTTTTCCAAAAGTTCAAGTTGCATAATTTCAAATACTCAAGTCTCTTATTTTCAAAAGATTCATAGATCATAGTTTTAAACACTTAACAACGTAATCTCCTTTTTAAAACAATTTGAGTAACATATGACCTATGTGTGAGTAGGTTATGCTTGTTTATAACAATCTTATTAAAGCAGCCATGATCTAGGAAATGTAATACAATTTTGTCTTATCTTAGCTTCTATGCAGATGGAGGTTTCTACTGGTTTTAATAATACTTAATTAGTCAATACATTTTCCTTTATTAGCGCCTGATGGTTTGTCTTGTACTTATTCTCATTTCTGAAATCAATACAAGGCGTTCATAAACAATTAAGTAAACCGTTCCTTTTATCTCTCTTAAGTCGTTATACCTAAACTTCCCATAAAGCTAGTATAACTCTTAAGCTTTTAAAACCAAGTATTACTCTTCTTTCAAAAACGATTCTTAATTCTTTTGAAATACTTCAAGATTCTTATTAATAGACTCAAGTCAAAAGACATCGCAGTAAAACCACGTTCAGTTAACACACATACGTCTACCGTACTATATATATTCTTTTAAAATATCATGCTCAAGAGGATAGGAAGAATCACATACCTCGCGACGATTATCGACAATTAGCAAAACGCTCCATGGCTATAACCCGGCTAGCCTTGTCCACCTTTCAAGTAACATGCTACTCGCGGTAACTTTCAACCTATAAAGGCCATATACGTCTATCAACGTCTAGACTACTGCGTAGAATATTCTAAGCAAAGAGGTTCTTAATTCTACGGAACATTGGGCAGACTTCCTACCCACAACCACACAAGTTCATCAGAAATACAAATTCTATGTATGTACAGTTCAATCTTCTTCTTTAATATTCTTCTGATGTGAGTTCAATTCAATTCTCTTCTCTTATACCATCCTTATATATCTTATACTCATTTCTATACAACTACAGCATGTAATTTCCAATTACGATAGAAGGACAAGAGTATTTACCTCGATAAGCCCAAAATTATCCAAGTTTAAATGTCGATCCTGAGCAACGTTTAGCTCCTACTATGGGTGCTCCAACCCGCTCCAAACAACCCTTTAGAAGTTCTACGCAACTTCTTCTTAATATTTTAACCAATTATGAAGATTTTCCCTTAGGGTTTCGTTTTGTGACTGAAGGGAAGTATAATAGTATTTCTGGGCTTTTAGTATAGGGGTAACCTTGGAATACTACAAGGTATTTGGGCCAAGGTATTTTGGAATAGTAACAATACTTGGAGAATACTTTTCTACCAAGGGGTGTTTCACGAGAACAACACTCAAGAGGGGGTACTTTCGCCAAGGCTTCTCAAAGGGGGAGGTTGCTCTTTGGACGAGAGCTTCTACTAAGAGGGGAGGATTTTCAAGACTTAGAAATGTTTTAGGGATGAAGTCTTCAACTCAGGGTATTTATAGGCCAATCAATGGCCAAGATTAAGACAAGTAGTGGGCAAGTGGAGGGTGAGGATTTGGACAAGTGTTGTGTGGGTCCCACTAACTCATCTACCACACAAATATCCTACCAAACATTGACCAAATGTTTTAGGCACAAAAAATGAAAAAAACGTGCCAAAGGAAGCCCACAATTTCCGTCCACCTGAGGGTGACAAGTGTCGCCCTCTCGTTGGTCCAAAATATTTTATCTCTCGGAAAAATCCGCAAAAATTATTAATGTTGCAACCGTAATTTTCCCTTCGCAAAGTTTGGAAAACGTTTCGTCGGAAAATAATTCCTTTCGGTAGTTGTGCACAAATTTTGTCCCTTGCCTAACTTAAGGCTTTAACTTTTGTACGTACGTCCTCACGTACATACTCAGGAAATACGGGGTATAACAGTCGATCCTCGCTCATAGGATCAAAGTTCAGCATTTTGGGAAGCTCCGTTTCTCCGGAGGCTTATCTTTGGTATAGTCCCCTGTCATTGTAAGTACTTACATTCAGGGGTATGGCGGGGCCCTGTCCCGTCGTTGTTGTTATAAAACTCTTAGAGGTTTGTAAATCTTGTTATGGGCGAGTTTGTAAAAGGATGTAACTGCTCGAGTTCAAGTTTTATGTTTATATATATCTTAAGGCAACTTTTCTCGTAAAAAGCTTTCTCACTTCATTTTGTTTCATGTTTTGTTTTATATTCCGATTACTCGATGCATGTCTACTGGGTGCGGGTAAGGCACGATCCACGCCCTGAACGGTCGTGACAAAAGTGGTATCGTGAGCGATTAATCCTCGGAAAGTGTCTATGACCAGATCTAGTAGTCTTGATTATCGGTGTGTTGTGCACCACACCAATAATCGTGAGGCTATAGGATATTTAGGATTGGTTTCCATTCTTCTCACTCGAGATCGTGCCTTAGAGTCGTGTTATAAGTTGGACCTCTAACGTATTTCTTTCCCCTACCGTTATGCCTCGCGTAAGGCAACCCGACCCGTATGGCAAGGCGCAGCGGCGGAGGCGCGAGTAGAGCACGAGGTTACGAGGGCACAGGCCCAACCATCACCTGAGGTGGTGCTTCATTCGGGGAGTTCTGCGACGCCGCCAGTACCAGCAGAGTCTAGCACAGCGGCAGCAGTTCCTACTGCGGCCATGATATTTGAACCTTCGCCCACGACCAAGAACGAAAGTATGGATTGCAAAGAGACGACCCTGTTACTAGCTATGGATTTAGCAACCAGGAAGTATATTATGTACCGATTTATCACGGGTCTTGATGAGTATCTAAGAGAGGGTCGTGCAAGAGTAGCTCTTGATCGAGATGAGCATGGCTCGCTGAGCTTATGCGTGGCGAGAAACGTAGGGATCGACGGGTTAACCAAGATCAGCAGAAGAGGGCCAGAACAACATGGTCCTTTGGTAACTTTCGAGGCGAATCGCCTCAGCAGCGGACTGGATATGCGCCTCCGCCAGTGCAGAGTGGTCCTCCATAGGGTTCAGGACGTTCGGGGTATGACGAAGTTGGTCAGATCTCCAGGGCTTCTGGTTCACAGATACACGTAGGTTCTAGCCAGCCGAGTTCAGTTTTTCCTCAGTGTTCACAGTATGGTAGATGTCATTATGGGGAGTGTCGTACTTCTTCGACAACTTGTTTTGCTATGCGCCCAGCAGGGCAGGATTGATTAGGACGACAAAGGGTAGTGAAGCAGTAGATACAGGTACATCCTTAACCCTCTAGAGATTTGTATGTATGATAAGATGAGTATATCTTAAGTGTTATGTTCAGATAGCATTGTGTTAATTGTGATTAAAAATCATTGTTAGTTAAAAGGGTAAGGTTTGGGGATAAGGGAAGGTGTGAGCCTTAGAATGTTATACGTGGAGACCTTAGAGGCTAGGCCATCTCGAGTAAAAGATTTATATTTTTATGTTTGACCCTTATCGGAGTGCATAATACACGTGAGATATGTTTGTGTGATAAGTCCCTGAGTGGTATGAAATGAAAGAGGGTAGTTGAGCTAAGAAGACCACTAGGTTTTCGTGACTTGATTAGTGAGATTATTCCGGATCGGGGAACAAGTGTTTTGCGCGATAGCGGGCCGGGTTGAGGACCGATCGCGGGTCAACCCGCAACCTGTAATGTGGTGGGGTCAGTTCGGGGTGGTCCCGCCAGGTGGTGGGGTCACGAGGGTGTTAGGCCCAAGTTTAGTTAACCATCGTACGAGTTCGTGAGTGCGTTCGACCAGAAGTCGGGCCGATGAGGTCAGCCCATCTTGTCTTTCAGTCAGGACCGTTTACTCGGCAGTGGGTTATGCGAGATGTTATATATCGGGAAGGTTGTAAGGCTGCACGAGGTGCCTACTTTCACCTTATGACAGGCAGTGTAGCCCAGGTTACAGCTATTTCTTTTTCTGGAAGTTTTACCAAGCAGGGTTAGGAACACAGGTGAGTTTCAGTATCGCATTCACCCTAGGGCCGGTGTTTTGATTTTCAGGGGTAGCTGTGAGGATTTTTGCCTCCTGTTGAGGGAGTGTTTTATAGCTACCATTTCAGTATTCGGATGTCGCCTTATGACGCCTTGTAGGGGCGGTAGTGTAGGTTGCCAGTCGATTGGTTCGATGTTGGCAAGGTACATATTGTTGGCTCATACTTGATTCAGCAGGATGTAGATAGGGTGAAGCTTATCCAGGAGAGGTTATTGGCAGCTCAGAGTCAACAGAAGTCGTGCGGATGATCGGCGTCGACACTTGGAGTTCAGGGTGACGTCCGGTCTTTTATGTTGCTATGTTCGGAAAAGTATCGGAGATCCATCCAGAGTGTTCCCAGTTAATGATGACCAAGTTGGAGATAGTAACCCAGAGATTTTGGAAACTGAAGCAATAACAGAAATGTGGTAAGTTGTGAGAAAGAGTTCGAGTGTACGAGGAGGGTAAGACCAGTAAGGGAAGAAGCGAGCATGTGGTAAGAGAATAGAAGTGATCATTTCTTTTGTGAAATGAAGGTGCGAAGGGAGTGTCTTTTAGACCTTGGGAGGGAGCTTTTGTGGTAATAGAGGTGATTCCTTGTGGACTTGGATTAAGTAATTGCGCGTGTGTTATTTTGTGGCCAGGTGTGGCATTGGCAACTTATTTAAGTTAAGAGGAACTTATCATTATCCGTCTTGAGAAGGAACATTCGGGACGAATGTTTCTAAGGAGGGGAGAATGTTATACCCCGTATTTTCAGAGTATGTACGTGAGGACGTACGTACAAAAGTTTAAGCCTTAAGTTAGGCAATGGACGAAATTTGTGCACAACCCCCGAAAAGAATTTTTTTCCGACGAAACGTTTTCCAAAACTTGCGAAGGGAAAATTACGGTTGCGACATTTATTATTTTTGCGGATTTTTCCGAGAGATAAAATATTTTGGACCAACGAGAGGGCGACACTTGTCACCCTCAAGTGGGCGGAACCATGGCCGATCTTGGCATGATTTTATGGCCAAAACCATGGGTCAATGTTTGGAGTGATTTGTGGAGTAGATGGCTAGGGTGCACTTGGGCAAATCCACACCCTCCACTTGCCCTCCATTTGCCTTAATCTTGGCCATTGAAAGTCCTATAAATACCCCCCATTAGTTGAAGACTTCTTCATCCACTCCACACTTTCTAAGTCTTGAAAATCCCTCTCCCCCTTAGTGTAGCTCTCGTCCAAGAGCTCCCCCTCCCCCTTTGAGAGGCCCTTGGCCGAGAAGTACCCCTCATTTCCTAGTGGTGCTAGCCGAAAGTACCCCCCCTCCCTTGAGTGTTGTTCTCGTGAAACACCCCCCCTTTTGGTAGAAAAAATACTCTGCAAGTATTGTTACAATTCCAAAATACCTTAGCCTTATACCTTGTAGTATTCCAAAGTTACCTCTATACGTAGAGCCCGGAAATACTACCTTATGTCCTTTTAGTCTCAAAACGAAACCCTAAGGAAAATCTTCATAGTTAGTTGAAGTGCTAAGTAGAAGTTGTTTGGGAACTTCTAAGGGTTGTTTGGAGCGGGTTGGAGCGCCCAGAGTAGGAGCTAAACGTTGCTCAGGATCGATATTAAATCTTGGATAATTTTGGGCTTATCGAGGTAAATATCTTGTCCCCCTATTGTAATTAGAGTTTGCATATTGTTGAAGTATAAGAATTAAGTATAAGTGATCTACAAGGAAGGTATATAAGAAGGGAATTGAACTGTACTTACATAGGACTGTATTTACAGTAGACTTGTGTAGTTGTGCAGTGGAAGTCACGCCCAATTTTCCGTAGAATCTTGTATCTAGATTTATTCTACAGAGTGGTCTAGAAATTGATAGACTTATATAACCGTTATAGGTTGAAGTACTGCGAGTAGCGTGTTCTACTTGAAAGGTGGACAAGGCTAGCCGGGTTATAGCGGTGGAGCGTTTTGCTATTTGTCGATAATCGTCGCGAGGTATGTGATTCTTCCTATCCTCTTGAGCATGATATTTTAAAAGAATATATATAGTACGGTAGACGTACGTGTGTTAACTGAACGTGGTTTTACTGCGATGTCTTTTGACTTAAGTCTAAATAATAAGAATCTTGAAGTATTTCAAAGAATTAAGAATCGTTTTTGAAAGAAGAGTAATACTTGGTTTTAAAAGCTTAAGAGTTATACTAGCTTTATGGGAAGTTAGGTATAACGACTTAAGAGTGATAAAAGGAACGGTTTACTTAATTGTTTTATAAAAGCTTTGTATTGATTTCAGAAATGAGAATAAGTACCGAACAAACCACTGCAGCGCTAATAAAGGGAAATGTATTGACTAATTAAGTATTATTAAAACCAGTAGAAACCTCCATCTGCACAGAAGCTAAGATGAGACAAAATGATATTACATTTCCTAGATCATGGCTGCTTTAATAAGATTGTTATGAACAAGAATAACCTACTCACACATAAGGCATATGTTTCTCAAATTGTTTTAAAAGAGAATTATATTATTAAGTGATTAAGACTATGAACTACGAAACCTTTCGAAAATGAGAAACTTGAGCATTTGAAATTAGGCAAACTTGAACGGTTGGAAAAGAATGTTGTTACTTGATTTTACAAAAAGAAGTGTTTTGGTTTACTTAAAAAGATAGTCACTCTATTTTTATACTACGGGTATTGTGTGACTTTTGTGAAAGAAACAGATCTTTTAAAGAGTTAATGTATGAAGTACTTTGGGGATAAAAACCCGAACTTGTTGACATAAAGTAGAAAGTACCTTGTGTGAATAACTTGACTATGTTGGTTTGTGATAGCCTTGTAATACTTTCTTGTTGATTTGATAAGTAAGCATGTTAGGATGCTACGTGTGTTAGTGTCTTGTGATGTTTGTGTAAGGGGGTTTCCCTTGTTGTGCTTATGTTGTTTAACGATAAGTCGTTATGATAGTATTGTACCACTCACCTCTTGACATGATACCGGGGGTTAAGTTGCCTTCCGATGCGGGGTATACCTCAGGCGGTCTTTGTGACTATGATTCGAGATACCTCATGCGGGTCTAGGTGGCCTATGCGGAGCTACGAGAGTTTCAGGTTAGTGTGCGGTCTATATGGCCATGCGGTCTATGTGGCCATGCAGACCACGGGTCTAGGACGATGCCGGGGAGTAGCTACCCTCGATGCGGGGAATACCTCATGCGGGCCTATGTGTATGGCCTATGCGGAGCTGCGGGAAGTTCCAGGATTTGACGCGCACATTGATACTGAGGGCGAGTGGCCCGCTTCGATCATATGGCGCGGTCTAGAAAGACCTCGTGATACAGTTTTATGGCATTGTTGGTACTGTGGGTTTTAGTAGTCGGCTATGCCTTCGTACTTACCCCATACAGTTTTATTATGACACAGGTGGGACCTGGTGTTCATGTGTATTCCTTGGTGCTTTTATATCATAGACTGCCGGCAGTGAGGAAGGTATTCCACGGGCATGATTGATGTTGTGGGCGTGAGACCCATAGCTATATTTGAGTGATGACTTTGAGGGCATGAGTCCCTGACTTGACATGACTGCTTATTTGTTGTGAACTGTAGTTTGGTTATCATACATATCTCCTGCTTTATATAAACTACTATGATTTCATTTACGATATTTTCGCCACATACTTGGTACTTGTATCGACCTCTTCGGGCTGCGTTCATGTCGCAGGTAGAGGTACACCAGTCGTCGATCCTCGCTCATAGGATCACAGTTCAGCGTTTTGGGAAGCTCCGTTTCTCCGGAGGCTTATCTTTGGTATAGTCCCCTGTCATTGTAGGTACTTACATTCAGGGGTATGACGGGGCCCTGTCCCGTCGTTGTTGTTATAAAACTCTTAGAGTGCAGAGTAATGCTATGGGCGAGTTTGTAAAAAGGATGTAGCGCTCGAGTTCAAGTTTTATGTTTATATATATGCCGGAAGGCAACTTTTCTCAGAAAAACTGTTTCTCACTTCATTTTGTTTCATGTTTTGTTTTATATTCCGCTGATTACTCTGATGCATGTCTACTTGGGTGTCCGGGTAAGGCACCAGTCACGGGCCTCGGAACGGGTCGTGACATGAATCCTAATCTTGGCTCACATACCATCTTTAATCTACTTTTTTTTCTTCTGCTTTATTGTATTTTTACAACAAACAAATAATTAAAGGTTCGTTTAATTTCTCTGTAGTATGTTGTCATGTTGCAAAAGTAGGCTATTCGTTTGATTTCTAATCACTATATTGGAATGAAAAATTCACAATGTTAACTAAATTTTAACAAAGTAGGCATGTTGCAAAAGTAGGCAAATATATTTTTAATAATGTAAACAAAGAAAAAAGTAATTATATTCTTGAAATAAATGAATCGCAAAATTGCGAAACGCCATCGTGGTCAGCTAGAGGAAATAATAATTTAAAATGTCTAAAATAAAATGGATAAACAAACGTGAAAGGACATCATTATTACAAATATTCCAAAAAAAAATAAAAATAATGGAATCACTTTTTTCTTTAGGAAGAGAATGGAATCAGATGTGATTGTTAGGGTGATGTAATAAATAACAGGTTAGCCGATAAGGCTACCTCCCTGGATATAAATATACATAAATCCAAAAGCAGTTATCTCTTTTTTTTTTTTTTTTTTTTTTCAAAGCGACCCACAAGATATGACTATAGACCTCTAAGAGTTTTGACATAACAACTGTGACGGGATAGGGCCCCGTCATACCCCTGAATGTACATAAATCTACAACCTCAGGGAACCGTACCAAAATACAAAGCCTCCGGAGAAATGGAGTTTTCCAAGAACTGAACAGTGATCCTAAGAGTGAGGATCAGCAAGCTATGTACCTCAACCTGCGACATGAACGCAGCCCCCCGAAGGAGGTCAGTACAACAGGTACCAAGTATGTAAAACTGAAAGTACTGCAATTTAAATCATAAAGTCTAGATATATAAAGCTGGAGACAAGTATGATAACCAAACTAACAGTACACTGTGCCTTACTAATAATGAGAGTATAACCAGGGGCTATCCGCCCGTAGTACCATGATACCATCCTATTCAAGGGAATTTAACCCTCTAGGGAATTGAACCCGCATAGGTCATGTGGACCCGCAATGAGTATATATGGATACCCGCATCGTGGAGAGCTAACCCACGGAATAGTCATGGGAATTTAACCCGCATAGGAATTTAACCCGCATAGGTCATGTGGACCCGCAATGAGTATATATGGATACCCGCATCGTGGGGAGCTAATCCCACGGATCGAACAATGTCAAGGGAATTGAACCCGTAGTATAACACTTGCACGAATGTCTATCATGAGTAACATACGCAAGTTAAATCATTTAGGACTCTCATTAAAACAAGATAAATCACTTATCATTTTATAACATTCAAGGCACTAGCATGTCACGTCAAATCCGGGAATTTAACCCCAAAGTACTACGTATTTCAACTCTTTTAAAAGAACCCTTTTTACATAAATACTACAAGATACTAACACCCGTTGTATCAAGACATAAATAACTTTCAAATCAAGTTACTACACCTTTAGAAATTCATTTCAAGGCTTTGAAACCAAGTAACTTTTAATTTCATAACCTAGGCAACTCATGCCTATCAATCAAATAGACCACTCTCTTAACCTTTCATAAAGCCGTTATAACTAACTTCCCATAAAGCCGTTATAACTCTTTATGTTCTAGACAAATTCATTCTTTTTATAACAAAGAGACTTATACTTTTAAAAACAAAGTATCATATAATTTCAAATCAAGTTACATAACTTTCAAAATACTTCAAGTCTCTTAACTTTAGAAATCAAGTTTCTTAACCTTAGAATATCAAGTTTCTTAACTTTAGAATATCAAATAATCAATACTTTCCAAATCAAGTATTCTATACATTTTCAAGTCAAGAAATCTTTGTTTGCCTTATTAGAATAAACCATTCTTTTAACTTCTCATAAAGTTATTATAACCAACTTCCCATAAAGCCGTTATACTAACTTTATGCTCCTGAAACTAAGACATTTTTATTCTTTAAAAACAAGTGAGTTAATTCTCTAACTCAACCAACTTAGACATTCTGAAAACAAGTCAAGGATATCAAATGAACTGAATTCATTTAAATCTCGTACGTCTACCGTACTATACATTTATAACTACTCATGCTCAAGAGATAAGAAAAGTTCCACATACCTCTCCGGCTCAACCACTTGCCAAGTTGAATACGCCGCTCGTAGAATGTCAACCTATAATGACCACAATATGCCTATCAACTTCTAGCTTTCAACGTAGAATATTTCTAAGTATAAGGAATCTTATTCTACGAAAAATCGGGCAGCACTTCCTTTGTTTCTACGTACTTTTCCACCTTTTTCAAGGCCCGAAAATCAATAACCAAATGCCACATTTAAGGTTCAACAATTCAAAAATTCCAAGAGGATTACACGCCTAGTCGGACGTGTAAAATTCTGCCCCACAATCAATATAAAACTGTCCATATCCTTAAGGTACATTCTCGACAACTATCAATATCAACAACAATGTCAATTTCCGTTCAATTCCTTTTTAATCCAAGTTGTTATTCCAACATGTTATATACCCTACAACAATAATAACTATAAATCCTTTCTTTCTTAACATGCGACGATTGTAACTATCGACCAAATGGATTACAACATAAATGGCTAACTTGCCCATTTTCGGTTTTTAACATGTCGACATGATCCAAATCTTTTCAAACTTAAATATATATATATCACATGCTCATTTATCAACTACTATAGCATGTAATCTTCAATTACAATAGTAAGACGAATATTTATACCTCAATAAGCCCTAATAATATCCAAGCGTAAAAGTCGATCCTTAGCAACTTTTAGATCATCTTCTTACGTTCCAATCCGCTCCAAGCACTCCTTAGAAGCTCATGAATAACTCCTCTTCAAGTTCCAACTTCAAAGTTGAAGAACACCTTAGGTTTTCACCTTGCGACTAATGTAAACATGTAGCTTTTCCGGGATCTTTCTATTGAGATAACCTTACAATACCTCTAGGAACCTTGGGTTTAAGTATTGTGAATTATGGACAACAAATGAAATTTTTTGTGTGGATAAGGGCTCAAAGCCGAGAGCTCTCAATGAGCAAGACACAAATCTTGAAATTTTCTAAGTGTTCAATTTGTCTTGCACTAGTAATGGATATATAAAGAGATCAAGGGCCAAGATTAAAACACTTGTGTGGATGAGATGTGGTCAACAATATCAAGCCAAGTGGCTTTCTTGATTTGTCCATTTTTCCGCCCCACATGGGCCCATGGAGGGTGACACGTGTCTCCCTCCGGTTGGTCTAAAATATTTCATCTCCCGAAATTCTGACAAATTCTATAAGTCTCAAATATCAAATTCGGGAACCCAATTCTCATTAACGAACAATTTTCCTTCCTGAGGCTAGAAATCATATTCCTTAAGAATAACAAATCTTTCCTTCGTTCAAATTTATAAGTCTTGTGCTATCACGTCTATTCTCGTAAACACATGTCCTGGAACTACGGGGTGTAACATTCTTCCCCCCTTAGAAACATTCGTCCCCGAATGTTCTTTCAGAGTCCAATCTAATTATATAGCGACATAGTCTCCTTTTACTACACCCTTCATACAAAACATGCCACCCATGGCCACATAACAATACTTATACTAAAACGTCAACCTGAACTCCAAGTGTCGACGTCGGTTATCTGCATAAAGCTTCTATCGACTCTGAGCTTGCTAATAATCTTTCCTGGATAAGCTTCGCCTTATCCAAAGCCCGCTGAATCAAGTCTGGGCCAATTAACTGAACCTCGCTTACGTCGAACCAACCAACCGTCGATCTACACTTTCTTTCATACAAGGCCTCATACAGGGCCATCTGAATACTGGAATGGTAGTTTTTGTTATACGCAAACTCAACAAGAGGCAATTAATCCTCCCATCTATCTCTGAAATCAATAACACAGGCCCGCAACTTATCCTCAAGTGTCTGTATAGTACGCTCTGCCTGTCCGTCGGTCTAAGGGTGAAATGCAACACTGAGACTCACCTATGTCCCTAATCCCTTCTGGAAAACCTCCAGAAGTTATCTGTAAACTGAGCTCATCCGTCTGAAATCATAAATGTAGGAACCTCGTGCAGTCTCAAAATCTCCCTGCTATATAATCTAGCATAATCCTCAGCCGAGTAAGTGGTCCTGACCGGAAGAACATGGGCTGATTTCACACCGCTTACTATGACCTCGTGAGTCGCACTTCCTCTGAGTACGATGCAACCCTGTAACAAAATCCATATTAACCACCTCTCATTTCTAAGTCGGGATCTCAATCGCATGTAATAGCCCACTGGGCTTCTGGTGCTCAACCTTGACCTGCTACTAATTCGGACACTAAGTAACAAACTCTGCTACGTCCCTCTTCAGGCCATCTTACCAATACATACATCTGAGGTAATTGTACATCTTAGTCGACCCCGAACAAATAGAGCAATAATCACTGCGTGCCTCCCCTAAAACCTGCTGACAAGTCCTGCAGCATCGGGCACACACAATCTATCCTCATATCACAGGCTTCACAGCACCCTATCCGGTGCTACCCAAACAGGTATTTCTCCTCTTGGAGAGTCGTATCTCAAATTCGCCCTAGAACTGGATCCTTATACTGTCGCCATCTTCACCTCCTCAATGAGGGAAGACTCGGCAACCTCTCGAATCGGAGCTCCACTATCATGCTCCCGTAGGTGCCGGGAAATATAGGTTGTTACCTTATCGTGTTGTATCCGCACACAACCCAGCCAAACACTTCAAAGTGTTACCATAATAACCTAACCCTCTAGTCCCTCAAGTCTCATGAGGGGTTAAAACTGTAGTTGTAGTCAGCTTATCTTCCAATAACTGGAAGCCTGTCTCATACTTTCACGCCCAAAACCCCGGGCCCGCGACTGGTTCCCTACTTGGGCACCCTTCTATTCATACAACACAATAAACCGCAGAAGATAAATAACACTGATTTTTTTCTTAAAACAAAGGCAAAGCCGATAAGGCTGCCATAATATAAATCACCCAAAAGGGTCTACACTATTCAATAATGTAAATACAACTCTAGCCAGTCCAGCCCACATATGAATACAGACCTCTAAGATTTTGGACAAATACTATGACGGGACAAGGCCCCGCCGTACCCCTGAATATACCTAGCCATAATGACAAGCTCCGGAACATTGGAGCCATCTCAAAATGCTGAACCAGGATCCTAAGCTCATGATCCATAATCGTACCTAAACTCGCGACATGAGCGCAGCCTCGGGGTCGCACAACAAGTACTAAGTATGGGACGGAAATAAAGTACATCAATTAAGTCCAACTATACAAGGAATGACAGGGGCAAGTATGAAAATCAAATACCAGATCCTACCGTGTCATATAAAAATCAGAGCCAATCAGACTTGTATCATCAGACATCAGAACACCGCACCACTTTCAAATATGAAAGTCATGTCAAAATCCGACACTCGCCTCAAAGATATAATATCACGAAGCATGTTCGTGGAATACAACATCATCACAAGATGTAACAAGTATAACATACAACTACCCGCACACTGTGCCTTTTTAACAATGAGAGTAGACTTTACATGCTTTAAAATAGGAAGCTTATGATCAATCTAGGGCCACCCGCCCATAGTATCATTTTAAGAACGTACGTAAGAATCCCAAATGTTAAGATTAGAGACTTGTAAAAATTTATCGGAATTATGAAAGTGTCGAAAAACGAAATATTGTGACGAATGGGAGGGCGACACGTGTCACCCCCCCCTTATGAAGTCTTGGACGAAATTAAGCATGGCCAAAAGGGTCATTTGGCCATTTTTAGGATGACAAAGTCTTGCAAGTTGAAGAGCTTGATAAAATTGACTTAGTCAATGGGGCCACAAGTCTTGATATTTAAAAGAACTTCATCCAAGCCTCACATTTGTGCTAATCTCAACCCTCCATGTTACTATATAGTAGTACTAGTAGCAAGACAAGCTCCACACTTAGCTAAATTTCAAGAAAAATTTGAAGAACACTTCATAGTGCTCTCGGGTTCACTATCCAAAAAGAGAAATATTTTTGTTAGTTGTCCATTAAGCTCCACACTTTAAACCAAGGTTCATGAGTGTATTGTAAGGGTATCTCAATAGAAAAATCCCGAAAAAAGATAGTTTTCGTATTAGTCGCAAGGTGAAAACCTAGTTGCTTTTCTAGGTTTTGTGTGGAAGATTAAAGGAAAGTTGTTTGATATTCTAAGGGTCTCAAGTGGCGGATTGAAGTGTCAAGAAGAGGCTCTAAGTTTCTAGGGAGCGACTTCGGATTTGAAGTTGGACTAAGACTCGTTGAGGTAATAATCTTGTCTCTTAAAGTGTTACAAGATTATATATTGTTGTTAGCCTTACATGTTTGCTAGCATGAAGTATATGTGTTGAAGTTTCATAAGTGTTATGGATTGATTGTAGCCTAAAAACTGAAATGTCATATAAGCCATTTGAAGTTGGATTACAATTTGGTCGTTAATTAGAATCGTCGCATGTTACTTACTTGAAGATTATAGTAGTTATAATCGATTGCGACTTGATATCATGTTATGCTAACAACTTGGATTGAAAAGGAAATTGGATAAGAATTGTTGTTATTGTATCTCAAGTTGCCGAATTGGCCTAGTAGTTTGTATTAGTTTGATATCATTTGTGGGGCGGAATTTTACACGTCTAGTAGGCGTGTAATCCCCTATTGTTAATTACAATGTTGGGCCTTAAATGTGGCGTGTTTGGTTATTGAATTCGGCCTTGAAAAAGGTGGCAAAGTATGTAGAAACAAAGGAGGTGCTGTCCGATTTTCCGTAGAATTTAGTGACTTTGCACTTATAATATTCTACGTTTGAAGTAAGACGTTAATAGACGTATTGTGGACATTATAGGTTGACATACTACGGGAGGGATATTGTACTTAGCAAGTGGATTGACCCGAAGAGGTATGTAGAACTTTTCTATCTTTTGAGCATGAATAGTTGCACGTATATAGTACGGTAGACGTACAAGACCTTGATATCCTTTACTTGTTTTTAAGAATAACCAAGTTGGGTGAGTTAGGAGATTAACTCACTTCTTTAAAAGTATTAAGGATGTCTTAAGTTTTTAAAGTTAAGGGACTTGAAATGTTTTAAAGTATATGATACTTGTTTCGTTTTAACGTATACGTCCCTTAGATAGGAAATTGTAATTGGCTAAGGTATAAAGTTAATATCACGACTTTATGGGAAGTTGGTTATATTAGCTTTATGCAAAGATGAATAATAAATGACTTGAATTAATGAAATACAAATTGATTTTAAGGCATCAATTTCCTAAGGTTTATAAGAAAAGAAGTCACTTGATTTAGAAGCCTAATTTTATTTCTAAAGGTATTGTGACTTGTTTTGAAAAGTAATTGTGACTTGATACTACGGTTATTAGTATCTTGGAAGTTTTATATGAAAAAGTGTCATTTTTAAAAGAGTGGAAGTATGTAGTACTTTGGGTTAAATTCCCGGATTTTTATAAAAGACATGTTAGTGTCTTAAGTAAACTAAAATGAGAGTGTATATGAACAAGACTAATAAGAAGTTAGGGGATTTCTTAACTTGCTTATATATTGTATGATAAGCCGGTAGTGTTTATGTTATGTATGGTAGCTGATTTGTGCTAGTGGTATATTATTCATTACGGGGTCATTCCCCGGG
Source organism: Przewalskia tangutica (assembly GCA_029844215.1). Classification (NCBI taxonomy): domain Eukaryota; kingdom Viridiplantae; phylum Streptophyta; class Magnoliopsida; order Solanales; family Solanaceae; genus Przewalskia; species Przewalskia tangutica. The sequence goes on along the minus strand of CM056722.1, from coordinate 42,739,551 downwards.
TTTGTGGCATTTGCATATTCCGTGGATTTGCTACCCACGATGCGAGGAATACCTCATGCGAGTCTGTAAGGGCTTATGCGGGTGAAATAGTCCCATGCGGGGCGGATCAGTCCTATGAGAGGAATACCTCATGCGGGTCTACACGACCTATGCGGATGGATATAACCTATGCGAGGAATACCTCATGCGGGTCCACACGACCCTTGCGGGTGAAATAGTCCCAAGAGTAGGATTGCTTAATGATACTGCGGGCGGGTGGTCCTGCTTTTATCGTGAGCTTCCTATTTTTATGTTGTAAGTATACTCTTATTTACTCTCATTGTTAGTAAGGCACAATGTACTGTAATTTGATTATCATACATGTCTCCGGCTTTGTTTTAGACTTATGATGTAATTACGATTTTCCGCTTTTACATACTTAGTACATATGTGTCGAATTCTTCCTCCGGCTGCGTTCACGCCGCAGGTGGTAAAGGTGTGGTGGATCCTCATTCTTAGGATCACAGATCGTGTGTCGAAGCTCCATTTTCTCGGAGGCTTGTCTTTTAGTACGCTTTTTCCACGATGTTGTAAATTTTATGTACATTCGTGGTATGGCGGGCCTGTCCCGCCACGCTTGTTATTCCTAAGTGCAGTAGTCACATTTGTGGTTGGGCCGTAAGAACAGAGTTATACTGTTTTACTTTTGATTATGTCTATTTTATGGAAGACGGCCTTATCGGTTAGCCTGTGATGTTTATTGTCTAAACATGTTATATGTTGTGTATGTTCCCGCTATTCTACGATGTATACGAGCAGGGTGCCAGGTAGGACACGATCGCGGCCTGGTCGTCGTGACAAAAGTGGTATCAGAGCGATTAGTCCTCGGAAAGTGTCTACGCATCGTGTCTAGTAGTCTTGATTATCGGTGTGTTGTGCACCACATCTATAATCAGGAGGCTGCAGGGACATTTAGGATTGATTTCCATTCTTCTCTCTGAGATCGTGCAGTAGAGCTGTCTTATTAGGTTGAATCCTCTCTGACCTATTCTTATGAAACAGTTATGCCTCCACTGAAGGCGACTGTGGCCCAGAGGCAAGGCAAAGAGCAGAGAGGCGCTAGCGGTACTCAGAGGGTTACGGACTCGAGCCTGAACTATGCCCGAGGTAGAGGCTGGTCGGCGAGTTCACCACGCCGACATTATTAGAGAGCCGAGAGCGGTAGCTCCAGAGGTTCCGCACTGAGCCTCGATCCCACACCAGAGCCGAGTATAGAGACTACGGGAGCAGATCGGTTATTGACCAAAGATAGTAGCAGTGGCACGACAGTGAGCAGTGGCTAACCCAGAGCCATGGGTTTATGGATTCGGGATTTTCTGGGTTGTCATCCACCCGAGTTTTATGGTTCGAGGTCTGAGGAGGATCCGCAGGAGTTCATTCGGCAGTTACAGCAGACTATGCAGGTTCTTAGGGCTTCGGAGACAGAGTCAGTTATGCTAGCATCTTACCGGTTACGCGATATTGCGTTGAACTAGTTTGAGTCATGAGAGCTGTCGAGAGGTGAGGATGCTCTTCCAGCTGCTTGGGAGGAGTTTACAGAGGCCTTCATGGATCACTTTTTGCCTTCTAAGATGAGGAGAGCCCGCGTAGATAGATTCTTGACCTTGAGGCAGAATGGGAGGATTATCAGAGAGTACAGCCTGGAGTTTGACTCTTTGGCCAGATATGCGCACATCATTGTAGCTGACATGACGGATAGAGTTCATCGTTATGTGATGGGGCTAGACCGTCATATGATTACTGCATGCTTGGGGGTGGCCCTTCAGCCAGGTATGGATATTGCCAGGATGCAGACGTATGCGCAAGGGATAGAGGATAGAGAGAAGGTGGATCAGATTGACTCAGGCCAGCCCAAGAGGGCCAGGACAGCAGGGTCTCAGGGCAGTTTTCGAGGCAGACAGCCTCAGCAGCAGACTAGGTCCACATTTCAGCCAGTACAGAGTTCTCATTCACGGTTTTCTGGCAGGAGGTCTGAGCAACCGGGTCATTTAGGAGCAGGTCAGGGCTCCAGGACTTCGGGGTTTCAGGGAGGCAGAGACCGTTACCGATCGAGACCACCCATGTCATGACACAACCACGGACCCGTGACTGGTGCCTTACCCCGGGAACCCTTGTGATACAACATCAGAGAAAACCAGCGGAAAATAAACTCACAACAAGAACCCATATAGGAAATAAACAGGCTAACCAAAAATGGCTACCTCTAATATAATCAAACTGAACAATTACATCCCTAACAACCCAAGTTATAACAGGACTACAGATCTCTAAGAATGAGTAAACACTATGACGGGACAGGGCCCCGTCATGCCCCTGAATGTACAAATATCTACAACACCGGGGAGAACCGTACCAAAAGTCGAGCCTCCGGAGAAATGGAGCTCTTGACACCTGAGTAAAGATCCTAAGAATGAGGATCCACCACTGCTTTCCTTACTCGCGCAGCATGAACGCCCCGAGGAAGGGTCGACATAATATGTACCAAGTATGTAAAACTGGAAAATACTGAAATAATATCATAAGTTTAAAATAAACTGGAGTCATGGAAGAGAGTCAAAAACAATACCGTACACTGTGCCTTACTAACAATGAGAGTAACAAGTATAAACTTTACTGCATAAAATAGGAGGCTCATGATCAAAACAGGATCTCCCGCCCGTAGTATCATTAAGCAATCCTACTCCTGGGACTGTTTCACCCGCATGGGTCCTGTGGACCCGCATAAGGTCATCACCTCGCATGGGACTATTTCACCCGCATGAGACTATTTCACCCGCATGAGGTCATCCGCCTCGCATGGGACTATTTCACCCGCATGGGACTATTTCACCCGCATGGACCCTGTGGGCCCGCATGAGTACAAGCGCCGCACTCGCATCATGGGTAGCAAATCCATGGCATAAATAGTAATAATAATAATAATAATACATAAATCAGCACAACCGGCTATCATACATAACATAAGCGCTACCGGCTTATCATAACGTAAACGTAAGCAAGTTAAGAATATCTCCTAACTCCTTAATAACATTTCTAGTACATCCTCTCATTTTAGTTACTTAAGGAACTACATGTCGTTTTAAAAGAAAATCCGGGAACTTAACCCAAGTACCACGTTTCTTAAACCTTTTTAGAAAATGACTCCTTTTTATGTAAAACTCCGAAGTTACCAATAACCGTAGTATCAAGTCACGACAACTTTTCAAAACAAGTCACATTTACATGTAAAAATACAATAGGCTTCTAAAAATCAAGTGACTTAATCTCTTTTAAAACCTTTAGGCAATTAATGCCTCAAAAACAATTTGCCTTCCACAAACCCAAATCCTTTATCCGTACTTATTTTACTTGGAGTAAACCTTTCCTTATTAACCCTTCATAAAGCCAATACAACCAACTTCCCATAAAGTTGTTATATTACCATTGTGCACTAGTCAAACACATCTCTCTATATCTAAGGGATTTATACCTTAAAACGAAAACAAGTATCATATACTTAAAACAAGTGAAAAATGTCAAATCTTGTACGTCTACCGTACTACATAGGTACAACTACTCATACTCAAGAGATAAGAAAGCTCCACATACCTCTTCGGTCAATCCACTTGCTAAGTCCAAAATACCGCACGTAATATGTCAACCTATAATGACCATAATATAATACGTTTATTAACTTCTAGTTTCAATGTAGACATTTCCAAGTTCAAAGTTACAAATTTTCTATGGAAAATTGGGCAGCATTTCCTTTGTTTCTACATACTTGTCACCTTTAACAAGGCCGAATTCAACATCCAAATGCCACATTTAAGGCCCAACAATCCAAACATTTCAAAGGGGATTACACACCTAAACTTGGGTGTGTAAAATTCTGCCCCACAATGTATAACAACTAACTTAACAAGTTTAAGGTAGTTTTTAGGCTACAACATGCTCACATAACCTTTTTATCCAATTCTTTCATATCCAACCCATATTCCTTACATGCAATGAATCTAAGAGCATTATTTACTACTACAAGTTCCTTCTTCTTCACATGCAACACCAATAACTAGCTACAAGTGAAGAATTGTTACCTTAGAGCTTTAGCCAAAATTATTCCAACAACTTTGCTTGCCTCCTTTCCAAGAACACCACCACAATAACTCCTACAAGCTAGCCACAAGTTTCCTTCTTGTCCTAACTTTTCAGATTTTTCTCAAGCTTTGAATTTCTCTTGGAATTTTAGAGAGAAGGGGGAGCTTTAGCTTTAGAGAGAGGTGAGAGTTTGAAGAATGACCAAGTCTTGAAGACTTGGTCATTAAGTAGTGCATGCAAAATCAGATGGGGGGGGGGGGGACACTTGTCACCCACCCATGACCTCTTTTAAAACAAAACAGTGCAGAATTTCCCACTCAACTTCGCAGAACCCGCCTCGGCGCCGCGGCGCTGAAACTTCTGCCGACTCTCAGGACTTTCCGGCGCCGCGGCCCTGCTTCCCGGTGCCGCAGCTCTACAACTTCAGCGAGCCCTCAGATCTTTCCGGCTCCGCGGCCCTGTGGCTCCTGCCCGAAACACCTTTCTGTCCGTCTGCGCACCGAACTTGTAACTCTCATAACTTCCTACTCCGATGTCCTATCGACGAACGGTTGGTTGCGTTGGAAACTAGACTCAACGAACTACGCACTAGGACTTTGAAACACCTAGGAACTCTCAATGTACCGGGTCACAACCCACCCCAAAGTTGACTAAAACCCGTCCGAAACAATCCGTCAACTTATCTTTCGAAAATTTTAAGTCTTACTCCTTTCGTACGCTCTCATACGCATGGCCAGAACTACGGGGTATAACATTCTCCCCCCCTTAGAAACATTCGTCCCGAATGTTCCTTCTAGGCTTACTCAAACCACAATCCCAACATAGACCCTCTCAACTATTCTTTTTGCAATTAAAGACGCTCCACAAACCACAACAATACTCAAGCAAAATTGCCAAATTAAAACTAACAAGCAAGAAAGTGGGTTATCTGGAGGTATAGGAAATAAGTGAGGATACTTCTTCATCATGTCATTCTCTGCTTCCCACGTCATCTCCTCCCTATTCTCGTTTCGCCATAATACCTTGACGGAAGCCACATCCTTGGTCCGAAGTCTCCTAACCTGACGGTCGAGTATCGCTATGGGACTCTCCTCATACGATAACCCCTTTGTCACCTGGACATCATGAATCGGGTGCACTCTAGATGTATCTCCAATACATTTCCGCAACATAGACATATGGAAAACTGGATGTACTGCCTCCAGATCGGACGACAGATCTAACTCATAGGCAACCTTGCCTACCCTACGGACTGTCATGACCCGATCCCGGGCCCGTGACTGGTGCCTTACCCCGGGCACCCTAGTGATACAACATCAGAGAAAACCAGCGGAAAATAAAACATAAACATGAAACAAGATATATGATCATAAACAAAGCAACCAAAAACAGTTGTCAGATATATACATAAAACCCAACAGTTTAATCCTTTTTACAACTCGCCACAACAAGATTACATGCACTTAAGATTTACAACAACCATGACGGACAGGCCCCGCCATACCACGAATGTACAAGAACCTACAACTCAGGGAACACATACCAAAGAATAAGCCTCCGGAGAAACGGAGCTTCCCAATACGCTGAACTGTGATCCTATGAGCGAGGATCCACTACCGATGTACTCCTACCGCAGATGAACGCAGCCCGAAGGAGGTCGATAACAGTACCAAGTATGTGAAATCAGAAAATATCAGAATGAAATCATAACGATCTATATAAAAATAGGAGACATGTATGATAACAAAACTACAATTCACAACATAAAAGCAGTCATGTCAAGTCAGGGACTCACGCCCTCAAGTCATCACTCGAATATAAATATGGGTCTCACGCCCACAACATCAATCGTGTTCGCATTATGGCGCATGCCCGAATCAGATCGTGCGGTAGACATGTCCATGATGCAACACTAATAACAATGCCCCATGGCCACATGCCCCGACTCAGACGGCAGACACGCCCATGTGACATTAACAACAATAATAACAATGCCCCATGGCCACATGCCCCTGACCAGACGGTAGACACGCCCAAGTGACATTATCAACAATATCTTGGGTGATTAACCCCGCCGCACGCCACACGCCTCGGAATTACGACGGTAGACATGTCCATGTGACATCAAAAACAATATACCGCACAACCAGGAGATCACAAACAAGCTCAATCGAGTTACACAACAACAGGCATAGGCAAGTTACACACAACTCAAGGTACTTCCATTTTATTTGAAAGTCCGGTTTTTAACCCTATAGTACTACGTAAATTAAAATACTATTTAAGATATCCAGTCCTTTCACAAAAGTCACATAAAACCCGTAGTATAGAGTGACTATCTTTTTAAGTAAACCAAAATACTTACCTTTGTAAAATCGAGTAACAACATTATTTTCCAAACGCTCAAGTTTGCCTAATTTCAAATGCTCAGGTTTCTTATTTTAAAAGGTTTCATAACTCATAGTTTTAATCTCTTTTAAAACAATTGAGTAACATAAGTCTCAGACGTGAGCCGTTTATTCTTGTTTACAACAATCTTGTTACAGCAGCCATGATATAGGAAATGTAATTCATTTTTGTCTTATCTTAGCTTATATGCAGATGGTGGTTTCTACTAGTTTTAATAACAATTAGTTATTTGTCAATACACTTTCCTTTATTAGCTACGTGGTTTGTTCGACACTTATTCTCATTTCCAAATCAATAAAACATTATTCTTTTAAAACCAAGTACTCATTACTCGCGAATGAGGTTTCACAACACATTTAACAAAATGTTAATAACTAAGTAAAACAAGTTAAGTCTCTTATCTTTCAAGATCAAGTCTCTTAACTTCTACAATCAATAAACCAATCTTACCTACATGTAGTCGTTATAACTAACTTCCCATAAAGCTATTATAACACCCTATGTTTTAAACCAACCAACGATTTAACACACGTACGCCTACCGCACTACATAGTTTACAAAGCATCATGCTAGAAGGATAGGAAGAGGTTCACATACCTCGCGACGAGTATCGACAATACGCAAAACGCCTCAAGATCAGAATCTGGCTAGCCGTTTCCACTCTTCAAGTAGAATACGCTACTCGTAGTACTTCCACCTATAAGGCCACAAACGTCTATTAACTTCTAACCGCACGGTTCCACATTCTACAGAAAATTCGGCAGCACCTCCCCCCCCGCAACAGCGTAAATCTCCTCCTCTATCGAGGCCGGCTACCAAGCCAACCAGGGGGGGGGTTTATACGTCTAACCGGACGTATACAATTCTACTATACAGTAATACCACAAGTCTACTGTAATACAGTCCTATGTAATTACAGTTCAGTTCTTTTCTTTAAATTCAGGCTTAAGTCAAAAGACATTGCCGCACAATAATGTTCAGTTCTATATATAGTATACCTCAACTATATATTCCTACAACATGTAATCTCCAATTACAATAAGGGGACAAGAATATTTACCTCGACAAGCCCAAAATTATCCAAGTTATAATGTCGATCCTGAGCAAGGTTTAGCTCCTACTCCGTTCCAAACAACCCTTAGAAGTTCTAACCAACTTCTACTCAAATACTTCAACCAACTATGAAGATTTCCTTAGGGTTTCGGTTTGAGACTAAAAGGACAAAAGGTAGTATTTCCGGGCTCTACGTATAGAGGTAACTTTTGGAATACTACAAGGTAAAGGCTAAGGTATTTTGGGCATTATAACAATACTTGGAGAGTATTTCTACCAAGAGGGGGGTGTATTATACGAAACAACTAGGCTAGGGGGGGGTACCCCACGGCTAGACACCACCAAGGGGGAGGGGGAACCTCTCGGCCCAAGGCCACAAGGAGGAGGGGAGAGGCTTTGGACGAGAGCCACAAGAGGAGGGAGGAGAGTTTTCAAGGCTTAGACAAAGAGGAGTGAATGAATAAGTCTTCAACAAGGGAGGGTATTTATAGGAAACCAACGGCCTTGATCAAGCCAAGAGCAAGGCAAGTGTATGGCCTTGATCAAGCCAAGTGCACCCTAACCCCTACTCCACAAAACAAGGCACAAAACATGGCACCAAACAAGCCACAAAACAAGGCCAAAACAAGGAGCCAATAGGCCTCAAACCCGTGACCAACCGGCCAACCCACATCGCCCAAATGAGGGTGACAAGTGTCACCCTCCCGTTGGTCCAAAACATTTCGTCTCTCGGAAAAATCCACAAAAATAAAAAAGGACATAGCCGGAATTTTCCCTACGCAAGCTGTGGAAACGTTTCATCGAAAAACGACTCTAACTGGGTGTTGTGCACAAAAAGAATTCGGCCAAGCCAATTTGAAGTTCGAATTTCACGCACGCCCCACGCATACTCTGGAAATACGGGGTATAACATTCTTCCCCCCTTAGAAACATTCGTCCCGAATGTTCCTTCTAAGCCCCAAAACACACACGCGCCGTATAGTCTTCACTGCTATACTTATGAAAACAATCATGCCACACCTGGCCACAAAAACACATGTTCACTTCTCCCTTTTCTCGTTGTACCCTACTCGAACACTCGAACTCTTCTAGTATCCGTACCACACTTCCGTCAACGCTTCTGTTTCCAACCCTTGGAGTCACTACCTCCAAACTTGGTCATCTTACTAACCTCAAACTTCTTTAAGGCCATTCTCGGCCTTTACGAACCGCTTACGTCGAACGCGTCCACGAACTCATACGATGATTAACTAAATCGGGCCTAGCACCTCGTGACTTACCATCTGGCGGGACCACTCAGAATCGACTTACCTAAACCGGCCACGGTTGACCCGCAATATGCCCTCAACCCGACCCTCCTTCGCGCCAACTCTTGCTCGCCGACACGAACAATCTTACTAACATACGTCATGAAAGCTACCACTTCCACCTCACACTACCCATGGACTTATCACACAAATAAACCCCACGTATACTACGACTCGATAAGGGTCAAACATAAAATAAATCTTTTACACAAGACGACCTTACCTCTAAGGTCTCAATCGTGGAATAGTCTAAGGTTCACACTTACCATGCCCCGGCTTACCCTTCTACACTAACCAGCTTCTAAATCACATTTTAGCACAAAGCTATCCGAACATAACACTAAACACATCAGATAACAAGCATACAAAACTCGAGGGTTAAGGACATACATGTCTCTACCGCTTTCTAATCACGATCACAGGCAGGCATAGCTAGTGGCGTGATGAACCACCATCGATCACGGCGTCGAGTCGCAACATCCGTGCTACCTGCCGGACGGTTCCGCCAAATGGCCCCGCTGGCCGCAAAATAACAAGCTCCTTGGCACCACGACACTCCGAAACGCGGTCTACCACATCGCCACACCGAGGTAGGGTGATCGTGACCGCCAACACCCTACTACCCCGAAACTCAACCTCGAGCTCGACCGCTCTCAAGACGCGGAGGACCACTCAGATCTTGGCGGGGTACAAAACTAGTTCGGCCGAGGCGGTCCGCCGAAAGTCGCCAAAAGACCTCGATGTCACGCCTCTTCTGGCTGATCCAGTCATTCCGTCGACCTCTCCGTACTCACATCCTAGTGCATGAGCTCGCATGCGGGCAATGTCCATGCGGTGAAGAGCTACACCGAACAAGCCTCGTCAAGTAATCATCTAGCCCTGACATAGCGGTGCACTCTATCCTCCATGGTTGCCACTAAAGCGGGACATACCGAGCCAACGAGTCAAACTCCACGTTGTACTCCAACCGCACGCCTCTCGCCTAAGCATCATAAATCGTTTACCGCGCCTCTCATCCGCGAGGCAAGAAGTGAGTGAGGAATGCCTCGAGAACTCGTCCCATATCGCTGGAAGCGCATGCTCTCCCGACAACTCCCACAATCAAACGATCATTGCGGTATCACGCAGCCGATGCGAACCTAAGACCACCGACTCGGTCTCCAAGCTTGATCACTCACGACCAGAATCGCCGGATGAACTCCCGCGATCATCCTCGTGCCTCGACCCATAAAACTCGCGGGCTACAACTCGTAAAGTCCCGTAGCTCAAACTATTCGCTCGGGGTGTACCATCGTGCTATCGAATCGAACCGCCGTGATCCTTATCCTCATATTCGCCACGACCTAGCCAAGAATCGGGCCATCTCCTTGTACTTATCTCATCTCGCTTCCGCATCGTGGGACTGAGGCTCAGGTACGGTGGTCTCAGCAGCCCCTGCTGCGGCTCTAAACTCTGCTGAGGCTGGCGGCGTCGCAAAACCCGCCGTCTGAAGCATAATCTCGCACCGACGCTCGCGCTCGTACTCTCAGTATCTCACTAGCGGCACTCATTGTCTTGCCCTTTCTGGCTCTGGTTGCATTGCGCGAGGCATAATCGTAAAAACGAGATACGTCGAGGGGTCCAACTTACAACACACTCTAAGGCACGATCTCGTAATGAGAAGAATGGAAACCAATCCTAAATGTCCTATAGCCTCACGATTATAGATGTGGTGCACAACACATCGATAATCAAGACTCTACTAGACACGGTGCAGACACCTTCCGAGGATTAATCGCTCGATACCACTTTTGTCACGACCGATCCGCCCGTGATCGTGCCTTACCGGGCACCCTAGTGATACAACATCGAGAAAACCAAATGAAAATAAAACATAAACATGAAACAAGATATATGATCATAAACAAAGCAACCAAAAGCTTGCCTTCAGATATATACATAAAACCCAACAGCTTTAATCCTTTTTACAACTCGCCACAACAAGATTACATGCACTTAAGATTTACAACAACCATGACGGACAGGCCCCGCCATACCACGAATGTACAAGAACCTACAACTCAGGGAACACATACCAAAGAATAAGCCTCCGAGAAACGGAGCTTCCTAATACGAATCGTGATCCTATGAGCGAGGATCCACTACCGATGTACTCCTACCGCAGATGAACGCAGCCCCGGGCGAGGTCAAGATAACAGTACCAAGTATGTGAAATCAGAAAATATCAGAATGAAATCATAAGTCTATATAAAAACAGAGACATGTATGATAACAAAACTACAATTCACAACATAAAAGCCATGTCAAGTCGTGACTCACGCCTCAAGTCATCACTCGAATATAAATATGGGTCTCACGCCCACAACATCAATCAATGCCGCATTATGGCCGCATGCCTGATTCGTGATCGTGCAGACACGCCCATGTTACATTAACAACAATAATAACAATGCCCCATGGCCACATGCCGGACTCGCAGACGGCAGACACGCCCAAGTGACATTATCAATAATAACATTGGTGATTAACCCCGCCGCACGCCACACGCCTGACTCGGTGTAGACATGTCCATGCGACATCAACAACAATATACCGCACAACCAGCTATCACAACAAGCTCAAGCGAGTTACACAACAACAGCATGCAAGTTACACACAACTCAAGGTACTTCCATTTTATATCAAAGTCGGGTTTTAACCTAAAGTACTACGTACATTAAAATCCTCTTTAAGAGATCCATTCCTTTCACAAAAGTCACATAATACCCGTAGTATAGAGTGACTATCTTTTTAAGTAAACCAAAATACTTCCCTTTGTAAAATCGAGTAACAACATTATTTTCCAAACGTTCAAGTTTGCCTAATTTCAAATGCTCCATTTTCTTATTTTAAAAAGGTTTCATAACTCATAGTTTTAATCTCTTTTAAAACAATTGAGTAACATAAGTCTTGTACGTGAGCCGTTTATTCTTGTTTACAACAATCTTGTTACTGACCATGATCTAGAAATGTAATACAATTTTGTCTTATCTTAGCTTCTATGCAGATGGAGGTTTCTACTAGTTTTAATAACAATTAGTTATTTGTCAATACACTTTCCTTTATTAGCGCTGCTGTGGTTTGTTCGACACTTATTCTCATTTCCGAAATCAATAAAACATTATTCTTTTTAAAACCAAGTACTCATTACTCGCGAATGAGGTTTCACAACACATTTAACAAAATGTTAATAACCAAGTAAAACAAGTTAAGTCTCTTATCTTTCAAGATCAAGTCTCTTAACTTCTACAATCAATAAACCAATCTTTTACCTACATAGAGTCGTTATAACTAACTTCCCATAAAGCTATTATAACACCCTATGTTTTAAACCAACCAACTCATTTAACACATGTACGTCTACCGTACTACATAGTTTACAAAGCATCATGCTAGAAGGATAGGAAGAGGTTCACATACCTCGCGACGATTATCGACAATAAGCAAAACGCTCCTCAGTACTGTAACCTGGCTAGCCGTTCCACTCTTCAAGTAGAATACGCTACTCGTAGTACTTCCACCTATAAGGCCACAAACGTCTATTAACTTCTAACCGCACTTGCCCACATTCTACGTAAAATTCTAAGAAGACCTCCCCGCAACAGCGTAAATCTCCTCCTCTATCGAGGCCGGCTACCAAGCCAACCAGGGGGGGTTTATACGTCTAACCGGACGTATACAATTCTACTATACAGTAATACCACAAGTCTACTGTAATACAGTCCTATGTAATTACAGTTCAGTTCTTTTCTTTAAATTCAGGCTTAAGTCAAAAGACATTGCCGCACAATAATGTTCAGTTCTATATATAGTATACCTCAACTATATATTCCTACAACATGTAATCTCCAATTACAATAAGGGGACAAGAATATTTACCTCGACAAGCCCAAAATTATCCAAGTTATAATGTCGATCCTGAGCAAGGTTTAGCTCCTACTTCGTGCGCTCCAATCCGCTCCAAACAACCCTTAGAAGTTCTAACCAACTTCTACTCAAATACTTCAACCAACTATGAAGATTTCCTTAGGGTTTCGGTTTGAGACTAAAAGGACAAAAGGTAGTATTTCTGGGCTCTACGTATAGAGGTAACTTTTGGAATACTACAAGGTAAAGGCTAAGGTATTTTGGGCATTATAACAATACTTGGAGAGTATTTCTACCAAGAGGGGGGGTGTATTATACGAAACAACTAGGCTAGGGGGAGGGGGTACCCCACGGCTAGACACCACCAAGGGGGAGGGGAACCTCTACCAAAGGCCACAAGGAGGAGAGGGGAGAGGCTTTGGACGAGAGCCACAAGAGGGAGGGGAGGGAGAGTTTTCAAGGCTTAGACAAAGTGAGGAGTGAATGAATAAGTCTTCAACAAGGGAGGGGTATTTATAGGGAAACCAATGGCCTTGATCAAGCCAAGTGCAAGGCAAGTGTATGGCCTTGATCAAGCCAAGTGCACCCTAACCCCTACTCCACAAAACAAGGCACAAAACATGGCACCAAACAAGCCACAAAACAAGGCCAAAACAAGGAGCCAATAGGCCTCAAACCCGTGACCAACCGGCCAACCCATATCGCCCAAATGAGGGTGACAAGTGTCACCCTCCCGTTGGTCCAAAACATTTCGTCTCTCGGAAAAATCCGCAAAAATCAAAAAGCACATCGCCGTATTTTTCCCTACGCACGCTGTGGAAACGTTTCGTCGAAAAACGACTCTAACCGGGTGTTGTGCACAAAAAGAATTCGGCCAAGCCAATTTGAAGTTCGAATTTCTCTACGTACATCCTTACGTACATACTCTGGAAATACGGGGTATAACACGGACAATCTGATAAGGCCCAATGTACCTTGGGTTGAGTTTCCCTTTCTTCTCAAATCTCATCACGCCCTTCATGGGTGATACCTTTAGGAAAACCCAATCATCTATCTCAAATTCCAAGTGTCGACGCTGATGATCTGCATACGACTTGCCGACTCGAAGCCGCCAACAACCGCCTCGGATAAGCTTAACCTTATCCATCGTCACGAATTAAGTCCGCCCGACTAACTGCACTTCTCCCACCTCGAACCAGCCTACCGGTGACCTGCACTTCCTCCCGTATAAAGCCTCATAAGGCGCCATCTGAATACTAGAATGGTAGCTGTTGTTATAAGCAAACTCCACGAGAGATAAATGATCCTCCCAGCTACCCTTGAAATCAATAACACAAGCCCGCAACATATCCTCGTTGTTCGTGATAAGCGCGCGCACGTCCGCTTGGCCCGAGGTGAACGCTGCATCGAGACTCACCAAGGCCCCTAATCCCTTCTGGAAAGACCTCCAGAAGTTAGCCGTGAACTGGGCTCCTCTGTCTGAAATAATTGATACAGGAACTCTGTGCAGTCTCACAATCTCTCTGATATACATTCTGACATAATCCTCCGCCGAAAAAGTCATCCTGACTGGAAGAAAATAGGCTGATTTCGTCAGCCTGTCGACGATAACCCAAATGGAATTATGCTTCCTCTGAGTGGTAGGTAACCCTGTAATAAAGTCCATGTTGATCACCTCCCACTTCCACATCGGAATATCAATAGCCTGTAATAGCCCACCGGGCTTCTGGTGCTCAACCTTAACTCACGACAATTGGGCACTGCGGCAACAAAACCGGCCACGTCCATCTTCAGGCCATCCCACCAATATATACACCTGAGGTCATGGTACATCTTAGTTGACCCCGGGTGAATAGAATAACGAGCACTGTGTGCCTCCCCTAGAATCTGCTGACGAAGTCCTGTCACATCGGGAACACACAACCGACCCTCGAATCTTAGCACCCCATCAGGTGCTACCTCAAATAGACTCTTCTCCTCCTGGAGAGCTGCATATCGATACCGTACCATAATCGGACCTTCATACTGTCGCCTCTTCACCTCCTCGACGATGGAAGAATCGGCAACCTCTCGAACCCGAACTCCATCACTATCAGAATCAACCAAACGAACCCCAAGGCTCGCCGATGTAACTCCCGACCATATCCCTTTCTGGTCAGACATCGCATGCACTACCCATCGACCGCGACTGGGCATCTGCAACTACATTGGCCTTCCCCGGGTGGTATAGAATATCAACATCATAATCCTGCAGCCTCCAACCACCGCCTCGCCGCAAGTTCACCTCCTCCGAAGATATACCGAGACTCTTGTGGTCCGTGTAAATATCCACATGAACTCCATACAAATAGTGTCTCCGATCTTCAAGGCATGAATCATCACGCCAACTCCAAGTCATGTGGGATAGTTCTTCTCATGCTTCCTAAGCCGCCGAGATGCGTAGTTATAACTCCGCTGCGGTCGCATCAAGACGCACTCCAAGCCCGACACTGCGCCACAATAAACCACATATCCATCTAAACCCGCTGGAAGAGTAAGAACTGGGGCAGTCGTCAACTTCTCCTTTAGCAACTGGAAACTTCCCTCACAAGCATCCGTCCACCGGAACATAGCCGCTACGAGTCACTTAGTCAAAGGTGCCGAAATGGAAGCAAACTTCTCCACAAACCTCCGATAATAACTCGCAAGGCCCAAAGCCGCGCACTCCGTTGGTGTAGCTGGTGGGCCAAGTTTTGATCGCTCAATCCGCCAGTATCAACCCGAATACCATCGGCCTCGATAACATGCCCTAAGAAAGCCACTGAAGCCAACCAAAACTCGCATTTTGAGAACTTGTCATACAACTGCCGGTCCCGGAGGACTCCCAATACCGTCCTCAAATGATATGTATGCTCCTGCTCTGTGCGCGAATACACCAAGATATCATCAATGAAAACTATCACGAACATATCCAAGAATGGCTTGAACACCCGGTTCATCAAATCCATGAATACCGCCGTGCTGTCAACCCGAAAGACATCACTCAACTCATAGTGCCCATACCGGGTCCCGAATGCGATCTTGGGATATCCGCCTCTCTAACTCGCACTGATGATAACGGATCGCAGTCTATCTTGGAAAAACATCTCGCACTTCGCAATCGTCAAACAAATCATCAATCCCGGGAGGGATATCTGCTTCGATAGTTACCTTGTTCAACTTCCGTAATCAATACACATACGCAGCTGGCCCCATCCTTCTTCTTTACAAATAACACCGGCGCTCCTGTGGAGAAACACTGCCCGATAAAGCCTTTCTCCAAAGAAGTCCTTCACCGGTCCTTCAATTCCTTCAACTCGGCAGTGTCATCACGTATAGCGGAATAGATATCAATTACGAGTGTCCGCGCCAAATCAATGCAAAACTCAATCTCCTCTCGGGAGGATACCCTAAGCTCATCCGAAATACGCCCGAAACTCTCTAACGATCGAATCGATCAAGGTCCAGATCTCACCGTGATCGAATACTCGAACCATATGGTAGATATACCCCTTCCGCACCATCTTCCTAGCCTTGAGGTAAGAAATAAACCTACCCTCTGGCGCAAGATTCCTTCCACTCGATAACCTGGCCACCAGAAACCGAACCGAACTAATCTCTCTCATACCCACATTGGCATAGCAAGACTCTAGCCAATCCATACCCATAATTACATCAAAGTCCGTCATATCCAACTCTATCAAGTCGACTAGAGTCTGACGACTGTCTATAGTCACTGGGCAAGCCTTATATACCCGCTCAGCTTCCACCGAATCACCTACTGGCGTAGCCACCTCAAAAGGTCTTATGGACTCGGGCTCTATCCCTATTCTACCAGCAATATGAGGAGATATATAGGACAAGGTAGAACCTGAATCTATCAAAGCATATACATCACAACATGCAATCAATAATGTACTGTGACGACATCGCGACGCCTCCGGTCCCGATTTACCGACATAACATAAATGCGGTTCGAGGACCGCCGAATCGAACCCCTACCACGACCCGCCGCGCCTGCTGGTCCGTGGAACACCGCCTCCGGCGACGCCACCGAAGACGAAGATCCACCATCGACCGCTTACCGAGCCATAACATTCCCGCCGCTCGACGGACAATCTTCTCTCAAATGGCCCCGCCGCTACAAGAATAACAAGCTCTCGAGTACCACGACACCTCCATAATGGCACCGCCGATCGACCACACCGAGGTATAGGTGACCTCATCCGATCGGAACCCCGTCCCACCGGGAACCCAAGCCTGGAACCCCGCCCCGCCTCGAATGCCTCAGACGCCCGGAAGATGGTGGAGGAGCGCCAAAACCTACCGAGGTGCAAATCCGCCGCTAAGGTTGTTGTCTACCTCTAAAACTACCAGAGGACCTGCTGCCCCGCCCTCTTCTCGCTGATACTGTCAATCCGGCTGCCTCGCTCTCACACCTGCGCATATGCTGCGTGCGGGAAATATCCATGCCGGTGAAGAGCTACTCGTGCAACTTCGACCAAGTAATCATCGAGCCTCGTGACATAGCGGTGCACTCGCCCTCCATGTGCGCTACCAAGCGGTACATACCGAGCCAACGAGTCAAACTCTACGTTGTACTCTCGGACCGTTCGCCCACTCTGTCTCAGTGTCAAAAATCTATCGGCCCGAGCCCTCCTCATCTGCGGAGGAAAGAAATGGCCAAGGAACGCCTCTGAGAACTCATCCCAAACAGCTGAAAGCGCATGTTCCCCCGGGATAGTTCCCATAAATCATACCAGTCAACCGCAGTATCCCGCAGCCGATGGGAGCCCAACAATACCGACTCATTCTCTGAAGCCCTGATCACTCACGATCCGTCAGAATCGCTTGATAAACTCCCGAGGTCATCCTCGTGTCTCGACCAGAACTCGTGGATCGCAACTCAAAAGTTCCGCATCTCGTTATCGCTCGTGGGCTACGGTACAACCGAACCGCCGCCTCCCGCCTATCCTCCCGCCAGCCACGATCTCAAGCTAATAATCGCCATCTCTCAGTAGCCCATATCCTCCGCCTGTGCCGTAATCGAGGGTCATGTATCGCGGTCTCAATAGCCGCTGCTGCCGCCCCAAACTCTGCTGGAGTTGGCGACGTCGTGGAACTCGTCGTCCGAAACATCTCATCTGGTAAAGACTGGGCCTGTGCCCTGGTAACCCTCGGTGTCCTACTAGTAGTTCCCTCTGCTGCCTTGCCCTTCTGGGCCGCGGTTGCCATGCGTGGAGGCATAACTGATACAGGAAAATATGTCAGAGGGAGTTCAACCTATAACACATCTCTATTGCACGATCTTAGAGTGAAAGAATGGAAACCAATCCTAAATATCCTGCAGCCTCTTGATTATAGATGTGGTGCACAACACACCGATAATCAAGACTCTACTAGATACGGCCTGTAGACCCTTTCCGAGGATTAACTGCTCTGATACTACTTTTGTCACGACCCGACCACGGACCCGTGACTGGTGCCTTACCCCGGGCACCCTTGTGATACAACATCAGAGAAAACCAGCGGAAAATAAACTCACAACAAGAACCCATATAGGAAATAAACAGGCTAACAAAAAATGGCTACCTCTAATATAATCAAACTGAACAGTTACATCCCTAACAACCCAAGTTATAACAGGACTACAGATCTCTAAGAATGAGTAAACACTATGACGGGACAAGGCCCCGTCATGCCCCTGAATGTACAAATATCTACAACACTGTGGAGAACTGCTAAAAGTCGAGCCTCCGGAGAAATGGAGCTCTTGACACCTGAGTAAAGATCCTAAGAATGAGGATCCACCACCTGTTTTCCCTTACCTGCGGCATGAACGCAGCCCCCGAGGAAGGGGGTCAGTACACAATATGTACCAAGTATGTAAAACTGGAAAATACTGAAATAATATCATAAGTTTAAAATAAACTGGAGTCATGGAAGAGAGTCCAAAAATACCGCATAATCGTGCCTTACTAACAATGAGAGTAACAAGTATAAACTTTATCGCATAAAATAGAGGCTCATGATCAAACAGATCTCCCGCCCGTAGTATCATTAAGCAATCCTACTCCTGGGACTATTTCACCCGCATGGGTCCTGTGGACCCGCATAAGGCCATCACCTCGCATGGGACTATTTCACCCGCATGGGACTATTTCACCCGCATGAGGTCATCCGCCTCGCATGGGACTATTTCACCCGCATGGACCCTGTGGGCCCGCATGAGTACAAGCGCCGCACTCGCATCATGGGTAGCAAATCCATGGCATAAATAGTAATAATAATAATAATAATAATAATACATAAATCAGCACAACCGGCTATCGTACATAATATAAGCGCTACCGGCTTATCATAACGTAAACGTAAGCAAGATAAGAATATCTCCTAACTCCTTAATAACATTTCTAGTACATCCTCTCATTTTAGTTACTTAAGGCACTACATGTCGTTTTAAAAGAAAATCCGGGAATTTAACCCAAGTACCACGTTCCTTAAACCTTTTTAGAAAATGACTCCTTTTTATGTAAAACTCCCAAGTTACCAATAACCGTAGTATCAAGTCACGACAACTTTTCAAAACAAGTCACGTTTACCTTTAAAAATACAACAGGCTTCTAAAAATCAAGTGACTTCATCTCTTTTAAAACCTTTAGGCAATTAATGCCTCAAAAACAATTTGCCTTCCACAAACCCAAATCCTTTATCCGTACTTATTTTACTTGGAGTAAACCTTTCCTTATTAACCCTTCATAAAGCCAATACAACCAACATCCCATAAAGTTGTTATATTACCATTGTGCACTAGTCAAACACATCTCCCTATATCCAAGGGACTCATACCTTAAAACGAAAACAAGTATCATATACTTAAAACAAGTGAAAAATGTCAAATCTTGTACGTCTACCGTACTACATAGGTACAACTACTCATGCTCAAGAGATAAGAAAGCTCCACATACCTCTTCGGTCAATCCACTTGCTAAGTCCAAAATACCGCACGTAATATGTCAACCTATAATGACCATAATATAATACGTTTATTAACTTCTAGTTTCAATGTAGACATTTCCAAGTTCAAAGTTACAAATTTTCTATGGAAAATTGGGCAGCATTTCCTTTGTTTCTACATACTTGTCACCTTTAACAAGGCCGAATTCAACATCCAAACGCCACATTTAAGGCCCAACAATCCAAACATTTCAAAAGGGATTACACACCTAAACTTGGGTGTGTAAAATTATGCCCCACAATGTATAACAACTAACTTAACAAGTTTAAGGTAGTTTTTAGGCTACAACATGCTCACATAACCTTTTTATCCAATTCTTTCATATCCAACCCATATTCCTTACATGCAATGAATCTAAGAGCATTATTTACTACTACAAGTTCCTTCTTCTTCACATGCAACACCAATAACTAGCTACAAGTGAAGAATTGTTACCTTAGAGCTTTAGCCAAAATTATTCCAACAACTTTGCTAGCCTCCTTTCCAAGAACACCAGCACAATAACTCCTACAAGCTAGCCACAAGTTTCCTTCTTGTCCTAACTTTTCAGATTTTTCTCAAGCTTTGAATTTCTCTTGGAATTCTAGAGAGAAGGGGGAGCTTTAGCTTTAGAGAGAGGTGAGAGTTTGAAGAATGACCAAGTCTTCAAGACTTGGTCAATAAGTAGTGCATGCAAAATCAGATGGGGGGGGGGGGGACACTTGTCACCCACCCATGACCTCTTTTAAAACAAAACAGTGCAGAATTTCCCACTCAACTTCGCAGAACCCGCCTCGGTGCCGCGGCCCTGCAGCCGGCGCCGCGGCGCTAAAACTTCTGCCGACTCTCAGGACTTTCCGGCGCAGCGACCCTGCTTCCCGGCGCCGCGGCTCTGCAACTTCAGCCAGCCCTCAGATATTTCCGGCGCCGCCGCCCTGCAGCCGGCGACGCGGCCCTGTGGATCCTGCCCGAAACACCTTTCTGTCCGTCTGCGCACCGAACTTGTAACTCTCATAACTTCCTACTCTGATGTCCTATCGACGAACGGTTGGTTGCGTTGAAAACTAGACTCAACGAACTACGCACTAGGCCTTTGAAACACCTATGAACTCTCAGTGTACCGGGTCACAACCCGCCCCAAAGTTGACTAAAACCCGTCCGAAAAAATCCGTCAACTTATCTTTCGAAAATTTTAAGTCTTACTCCTTTCGTACGCTCTCATATGCATAGCCAGAACTACGGGGTATAACAACCCACATCTCAGTGTGCTCGATGCGGTAGATCTCACCCAGGCGAGTGTCGTGTTCCTTCGGGAGCTTGTTACTCTTGTGGCCAGCTGGGCCATTTGAAGAGAGACTGTCCACTGCAGGCAAAGACGGTGGTACGGCACCGATGTGATCGGGCTTTGGGTCTTCCTCTTCTTCTGTGATTATGCACCCCGGAGGGCAGGGTGTTCACGGACCGACAGGCCGCGGCAGAGGTCGTGGTGGTGGTTCCAGTTCTAGCGGTCCACAGAACCGCATTTATTCCTTAGCCAGCCGCCAGGATCATGAGGCTTTCCTCGACGCCGTCACAGTACATTATTGATTTCACGCCGTGGACGTATATGCTTTAATAGATCCGTGTTCTACCTTGTCCCGTGTCCCCTCTTATTGCCGGGTAGAATCGGGATAGAGCCTGTCGATAGAGCCTTTTGAGGTAGCTACGCCATGGGTGATTCGGTGTTAGATGAGCGGTGTATAGAGGTTGTCGGTGTTTATTTACGATCGCCGACTTGCAGACTTGATAGAGTTGGAAATGACAGATTTTGATGTCATTATGGGTATGGATTGGTTGGCTTCTTGTTATGCCAACGTTGATCAGAGACAGTTGGTTCGGTTCCGCTTTCGCGAGCGATTATCGAGTGGAAGCGGCAACACAAATCGCCGTGGGTAGGTTTATTTATTACCTCAAGGCTAGGAAGATGGTGCAGAAAGGGTACATCTAACCAGTTCTTCAGTCAGTGCCAGTGGTTAGGAAGTTTCCAGATGTGTTCCCAGACGATCTTCCGGGTATCCCTCCTGAGAGGGAGATTGAGTTTTGTATTGATACGTTGCCAGACACTCGACCTATTTCTATTCCGCCATACAGGATGGCACCGACTGAGTTGAGGGAGATGAAGGACCAGCTGAAAGATTTGCTGGAAAAAGGCTTTATCAGGCCTAGTGTTTCTCCGTGGGGAGCGCCGATTTTGTTTGTGAAGAAGAAGGATGGGACGCTGCGTATGTGTGTTGATTACAGAAAGTTGAATAAGGTAACCATCAAGAATAGGTACCCCCTCCCCAGGATTGATGATTTGTTTGACCAGTTGCAGGGTGCGAGGTGTTTCTCCAAGATAGACTCGCGTCCGTTATCATCAAAGTGAGCGAGAGGCAGATATCCCAAAGACTACATTCAGGACCCGGTATGGGCACTATGAGTTCAGGGTTATGTCTTTCGGTTTGACTAACGCTCCAGCGGTATTTATGGATTTGATGAACCGGGTGTTCAAGCCATTTTTGGATACATTTGTGATAGTATTCATTGATGACATCCTGGTTTATTCGCGTCTGAGCGAGCATGCAGATCACGAGGACGGTGATTGGGTCCTCCGAGCCGGCGCTATTCGCCAAGTTCTCCAAGTGTGAGTTTTGGTTGGCCTCGGTGGCATTCCTGGGGCACATTATTGGGGCTGATGGTGTTCAGGTGGATACGACAAAGATTGAGGCAGTCAAGTCTTGGCCGAGACCTACTACTCCGACCGAGGTGCGCAGTTTCTTAGGGCTGGCAGGTTATTATCATAGGTTTGTGGAGCGCTTGCTTCGATTTCAAAGACCGCTGACTAGGGTGACTCGAAGGCGGCTAAGTTCCAGCCGACGAGGCTTGCGAGAAGCGGCTTCCGCCATCAAGGAAAGTTTGACTACGGCCCAGCTTACTCTTCCCGAGGGGTTGACGGCACGTGATCTATTGTGATGCCTGCATCGGGCTAGGTGTTTTGATGCAAGACGACAAGGTTATAGCCTATGCTTCTCAGCTCACGAAGCATGAGAGGAATTACCCTACCCACGACTTAGAGTTGGCGCGATTATTCATGCCTCAAGATTTGGAGATATTATTTGTATGGGGTTCATGTGGATATTTATACAGACCACAAGAGCCTTCAGTATATCTTCAGGCAGATGGAGCTGAACTTGCGACAGAGACGGTGGTTAGAGTTAATGAAAGATTATGATGTTGATATTCTATACCATCCGGGGAAAGCCAACGTAGTTGCTGATGCCTTGAGTCGTAGATCGATGGGAGCCCGCCGAGGTACAGAGACAGGACATGGTCCGTCAGATCCATCAGCTAGCGAGCCTTGGGGTTCGATTGATCGATACCGATGATAGTGGGGTACGGGTTCGTGAGGTTGTCGAGTCTTCCATCGTTGATGAGGTGAAGAGGCGACAGTTTGAGGACCCAATGTTGGTACGGTATCGAGATGCAGCTCTTCGGGAGGAGAAAAGTCTATTCGAGGTAGCGCCTGATGGGGTGCTAAGATTTGAGGGCCGATTGTGTGTTCCCGATGTGACAGACTTCGCAACAGATTTCGGGAGGCACACAGTGCTCGTTATTCTATTCATCCGGGGTCGACCAAGATGTACCATGACCTCAGATGTATGTATTGGTGGGATGGCCTAAAGAGGGACGTGGCAGGCTTTGTTGCACAGTGTCCTAATTGCCAGCAGGTCAAGGTCGAGCACCAGAGGCCTAGTGAGCTATTGCAGGCTATTGAGATTCCGACTTGGAAGTGGGAGGTGATCAACATGGACTTTGTTACAGGGTTACCTCGTACTCAGAGTAAGTACGACTCCATTTGGGTTATTATTGACAGGCTGACGAAATCAGCCTATTTCCTTCCAGTCCGGACGATGTTTTCGGCTGAGGACTATGCCAGATTGTACATCAGAGAGATTGTGAGACTGCACGAAGTCCCGGTGTCGATTATATCAGATAGTGGAGCCCAGTTTACGACTAACTTCTGGAGGTCTTTCCAGAAGGGATTAGGGACACAGGTGAGTCTCAGTACAACGTTTCATCCTCAGACTGACGGGAAGGCAGAGCGTACTATCCAGACACTTGAGGATATGTTGCGAGCCTGCGTGATTGATTTCAGGGGTAGCTGGGAGGATCATTTGCCTCTTGTGGAGTTTGCTTATAACAACAACTACCATTCCAGTATACAGATGGCGCCATACGAGGCTTTGTATGGGCGGAAGTGTAGGTCGCCGATTGGTTGGTTCGACGTGGGCAAGGTACAGTTAGTTGGTCCAGACTTGATTCAGCAGGCCATGGATAAGGTGAAGCTTATCCAGGAGAGACTGTTAGCAGCTCAGAGTCGGCAGAAGTCATATGCAGATAATCGGCGTCGACATTTGGAGTTTCAGGTAGACGATTGGGTCTTCTTGAAGGTGTCACCCATGAAGGGTGTGATGAGATTCGGAAAGAAGGGAAAACTCAGCCCAAGGTACATTGGGCCCTACCAGATCGTCCGTCGAGTAGGCAAGGTTGCCTATGAGTTAGATCTGCCATCAGAGTTAGAGGCGGTACATCCGGTCTTCCATGTTTCTATGTTGCGGAAGTGTATCAGAGATCCAGCGAGAGTTTTCCCGGCTAGTGAGATCCAGTGACAGAGGGTTATCGTATGAGAGAGTCCCATAGCGATACTCGATCGCCAGTCGCGATCGCGACCAAGGATGTGGCTTCCGTCAAAGTCTTGTGGAGGAATGATAACAGGGAGGAGATGACGTGGAAAGCGGAGGAGGAGATGTTGAGGAAATATCCTCACTTATTCCCTACACCTTCAGGTAATTCATTTTCCCCTTACTTGTCAAGTTTTAATTGAAGCATTTTTGTTTAAGTGCTATTATGTGGCCATGTGTGGCATTATTGGTATGTCGGGGTGTAAAAGGAAACTATGTCGCTAATTATAAGTTTGACTCCGAAAGAACATTCGGGGACGAATGTTTCTAAGGGGGGAAGAATGTTACACCCCGTAATTACAGGACATGTTTTAAGAACGTACGTAAGAATCCCAAATGTTAAGATTAGAGACTTGTAAAAATTTATCGGAATTATGAAATTGTCGGAAAATGAAATATCAGGATTTAATGGGAGGCGACACGTGTCACCCCCCCCCCTTATGAAGTCTTGGACGAAATTAAGCATGGCCAAAAGGGTCATTTGGCCATTTTTAGGATGACAAAGTCTTGCAAGTTGAAGAGCTTGATAAAATTGACTTAGTCAATGGGGCCACAAGTCTTGATATTTAAAAGAACTTCATCCAAGCCTCACATTTGTGCTAATCTCAACCCTCCATGTTAATATATAGTAGTACTAGTAGCAATACAAGCTCCACACTTAGCTAAATTTCAAGAAATATTTTAAGAACACTTCATAGTGCTCTCGGGTTCACTATCCAAAAAGAGAATTTTTTTTGTTAGTTGTCCATTAAGCTCCACACTTTAAACCAAGGTTCATGAGTGTATTGTAAGGGTATCTCAATAGAAAAATCCCGGAAAAAGATAGTTTTCGTATTAGTCGCAAGGTGAAAACCTAGTTGCTTTTCTAGGTTTTGTGTGGATGATTAAAGGAAAGTTGTTTGTGATATTCTAAGGGTATCAAGTGGCGGATTGAAGTGTCAAGAAGAGGCTATAAGTTTCTAGGGAGCGACTTCGGATTTGAAATTGGACTAAGACTCGTTGAGGTAATAATCTTGTCTCTTAAAGTGTTACAAGATTATATATTGTTGTTAGCCTTACATGTTTGCTAGCATGAAGTATATGTGTTGAAGTTTCATAAGTGTTATGGATTGATTGTAGCCTAAAAACCGAAATGTCATATAAGCCATTTGAAGTTGGATTGCAATTTGGTCGTTAATTAGAATCGTCGCATGTTACTTACTTGAAGATTATAGTAGTTATAATCGATTGCGACTTGATATCATGTTATGCTAACAACTTGGATTGAAAAGGAAATTGGATAAGAATTGTTGTTATTGTATCTCAAGTTGCCGAATTGGCCTAGTAGTTTGTATTAGTTTGATATCATTTGTGGGGCGGAATTTTACACGTCTAGTAGGCGTGTAATCCCCTATTGTTAATTACAATGTTGGGCCTTAAATGTGGCGTGTTTGGTTATTGAATTCGGCCTTGAAAAAGGTGGCAAAGTATGTAGAAACAAAGGGGGTGCTGTCCGATTTTCCGTAGAATTTAGTGACTTTGCACTTATAATATTCTACGTTTGAAGTAAGACGTTAATAGACGTATTGTGGACATTATAGGTTGACATACTACGGGCGGGATATTGTACTTAGCAAGTGGATTGACCCGAAGAGGTATGTAGAACTTTCCAATCATTTGAGCATGAATAGTTGCACGTATATAGTACGGTAGACGTACAAGACCTTGATATCCTTTACTTGTTTTTAAGAATAGCCAAGTTGGCTGAGTTAAGAGATTAACTCACTTCTTTAAAAGTATTAAGGATGTCTTAAGTTTTTAAAGTTAAGGGACTTGAAATGTTTTAAAGTATATGATACTTGTTTCGTTTTAACGTATACGTCCCTTGGATAGGAAATTGTAATTGGCTAAGGTATAAAGTTAATATTACGACTTTATGGGAAGTTGGTTATATTAGCTTTATGGAAAGATGAATAATAAATGACTTGAATTAATGAAAGGCAAATTGATTTTAAGGCATCAATTGCCTAAAGTTTTATAAGAAAAGAAGTCACTTGATTTAGAAGCCTAATTTTATTTCTAAAGGTAATGTGACTTGTCTTGAAAAGTAATTGTGACTTGATACTACAGTTATTAGTATCTTGAAAGTTTTATATGAAAAAGAGTCATTTTTAAAAGAGTGGAAGTATGTAGTACTTTGGGTTAAATTCCCGGATTTTTATAAAAGACATGTTAGTGCCTTAAGTAAACTAAAATGAGAGTGTATATGAACAAGACTAATAAGAAGTTAGGGGATTTCTTAACTTGCTTATATATTGTATGATAAGCCGGTAGTGCTTATGTTATGTATGATAGCCGGTTTGTGCTAGTGGTATATTATTCATTACGGGGTCATTCCCCGGGTTTGTGGCATTTGTATATTCAGTGGATTTGCTACCCACGATGCGAGGAATACCTCATGCGAGTCCGTAAGGGCTTATGCGGGTGAAATAGTCCCATGCGGGGCGGATCAGTCCTATGCGAGGAATACCTCATGCGGGTCTACACGACCTATGCGGATACGACTATCACGAGGAATACCTCATGCGGGTCCACACGACCCTTGCGGGTGAAATAGTCCCAGAAGTAGGATTGCTTAATGATACTGCCGGCGGGTGGTCCTGCTTTGATCGTGAGCTTCCTATTTTTATGTTGTAAGTATACTCTTATTTACTCTCATTGTTAGTAAGGCATAGTGTACTGTAATTTGATTATCATACATGTCTCCGGCTTTATTTTAGACTTATGATGTAATTAGATTTTCCGCTTTACGCATTTAGTACATATTGTGTCGACCCCTTCCTGGGGTTGCTCATGCCACGTAGGGTAAGGTGTGGTGGATCCTCATTCTTAGGATCACAGATCAGGTGTCAGAAGCTCCATTTTCTCCGGAGGATTGTCTTTTGGTATAGTTTTTCCCTGATGTTGTAAATTTTATGTACATTCAGGGGTATGGCGGGGCCCTGTCCCACCACAGTTGTTATTCCTAGAGGTCTGTAGTCACATTTGTTGTTGGGCCGTAAGAACATAGTTATACTATTTTACTGTTGATTATGTATATTTTATGGAAGGCGGCCTTATCGGTTAGCCTGTGATGTTTATTGTCTAAACATGTTATATGTTGTGTATGTTCCGCTGCTATTCTCTGATGTATACCAGAATGGGGTGTCCAGGTAGGGCACCAGTCGCGGCCCGGGGTCGGGTCGTGACATGTATAATGTCTTGGGGGTTTACCCCGCAATTATACTCAGAAAATGTATAACGTCTTGGGGGTTTACCCCACATTTATACTAAGGAGATGTATAACGTCTTGGGGGTTTACCTCGCATTTATACTCAGGAGGTGTATAACGTATTGGGGGTTTACTCCGTATTTATACTCATAACACTAGAACCAATGGCTATCATGAACAACATATGCAAGTCAAGATAATCTTTGACTCTCAACATCATAAAATGAGTAAACCATCATTTTAACAAACCAAGACAATTTCCATGCCTTCTTTTTCAACAAATCAAGACAATACCATGCCTTTCCTTTTTAACAAATCAAGACAATACCATTTAGGCAAGCCGAAGTACTACCAAGGCACAAAATAAAATAACTATCATTTAAGCAAGCCAAAATACTATCAAGGCACTAACACACCTTGCTTTACTACGGATTAAAGTCCATTACGACAATGTACGTGAGCCGTACATTCACTTTATGAACTAAATTTCCATTTTTTAGGAAAGCCCAAGTACTACCTGTATCGCTAGGAAGTAGGATCCAATAAATGTATCATTTTGAAACCATCATTTAGAAAATCAAGACACTTATCGTACCAAGTATCCTTCTAAGACATGGTTTTGGCAAATCAAGGCACTAGACCTCACGTGTTACTTTAAAACATCTTGAACATCAAAGTGCCACATATCATGTATTATATTAAGGACTTAATCATGGACAATCTCGCACGATTTCCTTAAAACATTTTAAACCATCCCTTGACTTTCCACTAAAATTTGTTATAACAAACTTCCCATAAAGCCGTTATAACCACTTCATTTTTAGACAACTAACGCACCATTACCTCTTTCCTTTTTATAAAAACCAAGGCATTATCATGCCACGTAAGGGAATTGAACCCAAAGTACTTTGTACATCTATTCTTTATAAAATGATCGTTTCATGAAATATTAGGGTGTTGGATCCAAAAGTACTTCCACCTTTAAAACCAAGTTACTTACTTTTTTTAAACTCAAGTAACTTATACTTTTAAGACCAAGTAACTTATGCCTTCAATTCAAGTCACTTACTCTCTTTAAATCAAGTAACATATACTTTTCAAATCAAGTTACTACACATTTTCGAAATTCAAGTCCCAAGTACTTTCAAAAATCAAGCCTCATGTACTTACAAAATTAATACTTTTATGAGCCGTGAATAGGTTATTCTCGTTTATAACGATCTTGTTAAATCAGCCATGATCTAAAAAATGTAATACAATTTTGTCTTATCTTAGTTTCTATGCAGATGGAAAATTCTACTCATTTCAATATAATTGATTGTCGATACATTTTCATTAATGCTGCAATGACTTGTTTGATACCTATTCTCATTAGTGTAGTAATTTACCAAAGTCAACTCGACTCTAATACTTCCTAACGACTCTTACCAACGTCCCCCATAAGACTTGGTAAGAACTTAGGAATATTCTAGACATGCCTTTAGCATAAAATCAATAACATGAATACTTCATATGACAAGGAAAGTATACTCAAGAACAAATCATGTATACTCCTAACAACAAGGCAAGTATACCTCAAATATTCAGTCATGTATACTCCTAACAACAAGGCAAGTATACTTCAAACAACAAGTCATGTATACTCCTAACAACAAGGAAAGTATACCACAAAAATACTCATGTCTATAGAAAGAAGAAGTTCACATACCTCGTGACGACTAACCCATACGACAAGTAGCAAAATGCTCCGAAGTACTTCAACCTCATCGGCTATTCCTTAAGCCAAGTAGACTCTGCTACATGTAGTACTTCAACCTAAAATGGCCATAGTACTTCTATCAATATCATACTTTCTAGTATAAAACTTATACCAATTAATGCCCTCTAATTCTACGAAGAATTGGGCAGCACTTCCTTTGTTTCTACGTACGTTTCCACCTTTTCCAAGGCCCGTATTTCAATAACCAATACACCACATTTTAGGCTCAACCAAACAGCTAACCAAAGGGGATTACACGCCTAATTGGACGTGTAAAATTCTGCCCCACAATTCATATATAATAGTCAATTATTATTAAGGCCAATCTCGGCTACAATAATGACAACATATAGTCTTTTTCAATTATTTAATCCAAGTCGTTACTCTAACATGTTATATCCATCATAATAATTACAACAACTAAATTGATTATCAACTTCAATGGCTAACATGCCATGTCTCGATTTTTAACCCTCAAATTATCTTAACACTTATCAAACTTCATTCCTTGTATCACACGTTCATTTATATACAACTACTATAACATGTAATCTTCAACTACATTAGGAAGACAAAGATCATTACCTCAATAAGCCCAAAATATTCCAAGGATCTCGCCCACTTTAGCTCTTTTCCGCAACTCCTCTTTTATACGATCCAATCCGCAATTAATGATCCTTAGAAGCTTCTAACCAACTTATATTCTTGCTTTAATATCAAAAAGTGAAAAACACCTTAGGGTTTGTTTCAAACCCTAACCACATTTCGTGAAGATTCAGGGAAGGTGGGAGTTCAATCTTGGCTAATCCCTTTGTTAATATCCTTCATCTAGTGTGTAAGAACAACACTTTTAAGATTCAACAATCCTTGCCTTTGGTTCTTGGCCAAATCGAAAATGATAGAGAGAAGAGCAAGTATTTGGATGAAGTTTTGTGTAGAATGGCGAAGTCTTGCAAGACTTGGCCAAGATATAGGCTTTTATTGCTCTACAAGTTGGGAGGGACACTTGTCGCCCTCCCATAGGTCCTCTACAACAAATATCTTCTAATTTTACCCCATTTTTGCAAAAAATCCCGCCTTGGCGCCACGGCCCTGCAGCCGGCGCTGTGGCGCTGAAACTTTAGAAGATTTCAGGACTTACGGAGCCACGGCCCTGAAATCGGCGCCGTGGCGCCTGACTGAAACTGCTCCCTTTCTCTTCTGTCAGCTGAACTTGTAACGTCCATAACTTTCTACTCCGATGTCCAAACGATGAGAGTTTTGTTGTGTTGCAAACTAGACTCAATGAAATTCATCTTAGGCTTTTGAAACACCTAAAAATTCCTAATATACTAGGAGAAATACCGCTACAAAGTTGACTAAAAAATCTGTCAAAAAACATTCTGCCAACTTTTTTTTCCAAATTCAAATCTTATTTCCTTTCATATGTTCTCATCTCATTCTCTTGGAATTACGGGGTGTAACACATACTTCCGAAATATTCGGGGATATAATCTCAATTATGATTCTTGTTTCCATTTCTCTGTTGCAACCAAAATTGGTTACTATACTTAGATTCGATTCCTTTGCTTGTCTCATGGCTAAGACTTCCTGCCAATCACAATTTAGGGGGAGATTCCCTTGATCTCGTCAAGTAGTAATCCTATTATTCTCTCCCAGCTCATAGAGCTTATAGTCAGGTGTTCAACCTCAATTCATGGTATTACATAATCCAATGTCTTGCCAAGATTTCTTATCGTTCGAGTGTTTACTCGTCTTACCTTTATTTTTCATTTCAAGTTGCCCTGAGGCCTCTTACCTCCCCGCATTTCCTATTATCCTTCTCGTCAGTACAGATTTTTGCCACCTTTCATCGAGGTGTTCTTACTCCCCATCATTCACTAATGGTCTTTACACTAGTCTGGGGTAATCATATCTCGTGCAACTTACATAACCTTAGTTGCATTCTCTTTTATCATTCTGGTCATAACCCTTCCTTATGCTCATTATTAGCAAAAAAAAAAAATATATATCTTGATTCTTGATCATACAGTTTCAATCATGCGTACTACCTGCATTTATATCCTTACGACACTTCTTCAACCATTTCCTAGTGTCGTCCTCAATTACCCCCAACCCAATACCTTTTTCGACGGTTATTTAAAACTGTAACCTATTGCATAACGAAGCTGGGGACTTTACCAGTCCCATATCTATGGCTTAGATAAATGGGTATGCATAACCCTCAGTAATATGTAAAAATATCCTGTTACGTGGGGGAGAGAGATTATCTCCATTTCATAATCTTTCCTTGTGGTTACAACCCTAATCACAGGGTCCCGTTGCAGTTTCCTCTATAATTCTAATCAATTACTTCAATGACACAAGTCACATAGACTCCACAATTTATCATGTCAAAGAAGGAAGGAATAACTTACATATTACTCATTCCTTTCCAATCGATCACCGGCTCACCGGGAAACTGGAATCGAACCGATCTCTCTCTGAAGTCAACGTTGGCCTAACAAGAAGCCAACTAGTCCATACCCATAATAACCTCAAAGTTTGTCGTATTCAGCTCTACTAGGTCTGCTAGGGTCTGACGACTGTATCATCACCGGGCAAATCTTATATACCCGCTCAACTACTACCTAATCACTCACTGGTGTAGCTACCTCGAAAGGTCCTTATGGATTCAGGCTCTATTCCTCTATACTTGGTTGCCCTCTTTCTTACTGGTCGCACTCTTCCCGTACTTCCCAACTTATTCTAGCATACGTACATAACCTCCATACTGATTCTGGCCTCCAATCTTTGGAGTTACT
The DNA here is from genome assembly GCA_029844215.1 of Przewalskia tangutica. Lineage (NCBI taxonomy): Eukaryota > Viridiplantae > Streptophyta > Magnoliopsida > Solanales > Solanaceae > Przewalskia > Przewalskia tangutica. Next base: position 42,707,175 of record CM056722.1, on the reverse strand, counting down.
ATTCTAAATAATATAAGGCCATTTCCGGCTCTCACGATCCGGTTCCGGTGGAACGCGTCCACGAACCCTTAAAACAATTAACTAGACTTGGGCCTTGCACCCTCGTGACCTGTCACGTAGCGGGACTACTACCAATTGATCCCACTCTATTTCAGGCTATGGGGCGACCCGTAATAGGTCCTCAACCAGACCCACCGTCGCACTTAACTCTTAGCCTTAGTCTGAATTAAACCTTATTGCCCTAGAAGGCCTTATATACCTAAGGTCTCGACGGTTATCAATATTCTTAGGCTCGCAATTTCCATGCTCCAAGCCTACCTTATCAGTCCCCCCGTAAACGGGTACAATAACTCCTCATAATACCATAATCGTGTTGTCTTGATCACAACAACCATTACTTACTCCTTATGGATCTCATTCATACAATTCTCTTAAGCATACCACGTAACTTAATCTATCAAGATAGTCTTCCATTAAGTCCCTTAACATGACTTGTTAAGGGTTCATTACCCTTTCAGATGGCTCATCATCTCCTAATTTCTCAAATTAGCACGTAAAGATTTGATGAGAGTTCATTAAACTGTTTCATACCTTCCCGGTATCTAATTAGTCCTTACCAACTCTTGGTAATATAAAGTCATTCTAGGCAACACGTGTCTGACCCTCATACAAAAATCCGTATAGCTGTATGTCATAATACCAACTATACAACAAATATTACCAACCTAGATACACAATCCACATAATCTTTCCTGGGTCACTGCTGCCTTTCTCGTAACTGCAATCAACATAACTCGTTAGAGAGAGACGACCCTAACAACACAACTCTATCGCACGATCTCAGAGTGAGAAGAATGAAAACCAATCCTAAATATCCTGTAGCCTCCTGGTTATAGATGTGGTGCACAACACACCGATAACCAAGACTCTACTAGACACGGCCTGTAGACACTTTCCGAGGACTAACTGCTCTGATACCACTTTTGTCACGACCCGACCCCGGGCCCGCGACTGGTGCCCTACCTGGGCACCCTTACAGGTATACATCAAAGATAATAAGTGGAACATACATAAACTCAACAAGAAATAAATAAGAGGTTAGCCGATAAGGCTACCTCACTGGATATAAATATACATAAATCCAAAAGCAGTTACCTTTTTTTTTTCAAAGCGACCCACAAGATATGACTACAGACCTCTAAGAGTTTTTACATAAAAAATGTGACGGGACAGGGCCTCGCCATACCCCTGAATGTACATAAATCTACAACCTCAGGGAACCGTACCAAAAGACAAAACCTCTGGAGAAATGGAGCTTTCCAAGAACTGAACAATGATCCTAAGAGTGAGGATCAGCAAGCTATGTACCTCAACCTGCGGCATGAACGCAGCGGCCGAAGGTAATTACAGTACCAAGTATGTAAAACTGAAAGTACTGCAATTTAAATCATAAAGTCTAGATATATAAAGCTGAAGACAAGTATGATAACCAAACTAACAGTACATTGTGCCTTACTAATAATGAGAGTATAACCAGGGGCTATCCGCCCGTAGTACCATGATACCATCCTATTCAAGGGAATTTAACCCTCTAGGGAATTGAACCGCATAGGTCATGTGGACCCGCAATGAGTATATATGGATACCCGCATCGTGGAGAGCTAACCCACAGAATTTAACCCGCATAGGAATTTAAACCGCATAGGTCATGTGGACCCGCAAGGAGTATATATGGATAGCCGCATCGTGGGGAGCTAATCCCACGGATCGAACAATGTCAAGGGAATTGAACCCGTAGTATAACACTTGCACGAATGTCTATAATGAGTAACATACGCAAGTTAAATCATTTAGGACTCTCATTAAAACAAGATAAATCACTTATCATTTTATAACATTCAAGGCACTAGCATGTCACGTCAAATCCGGGAATTTAACCCCAAAGTACTACGTACTTCAACTCTTTTAAAAGAACCCTTTTTACATAAAGACCACAAGATACTAACACCCGTAGTATCAAGGCATAACTAACTTTCAAATCAAGTCACTACACATTTAGAAGTTCATTTCAAGGCTTTGAAACCAAGTAACTTTTAATTTCATAACCTAGGCAACTCATGCCTATCAATCAAATAGACCACTCTCTTAACCTTTCATAAAGCCGTTATGACTAACTTCCCATAAAGCCGTTATAACTCTTTATGTTTTAGATAAATTCATTCTTTTTATAACCAAGAGACTTATACTTTTAAAAACAAAGTATCATATACTTTCAAATCAAGTTACATAACTTTCAAAATACTTTCAGTCTCATAACTTTAGAAATCAAGTTTCTTAACCTTAGAATATCAAGTTTCTTAACTTTAGAATATCAAGTAATCAATACTTTCCAAATCAAGTATTCTATACATTTTCAAGTCAAGAAATTTTTGTTTGCCTTATTAGAATAAACCATTCTTTTAACTTCTCGTAAAGTTATTATAACCAACTTCTCATAAAGCCGTTATACTAACTTTATGCTCCTGAAACTAAGGCATTTTTATTCTTTAAAAACAAGTGAGTTAATTCTCTAACTCAACCAACTTAGACATTCTTAAAACAAGTCAAGGATATCAAATGAACTGAATTCATTTAAATCTCGTACGTCTACCGTACTATACATTTATAACTACTCATGCTCAAGAGATAAGAAAAGTTCCACATACCTCTCCGGCTCAATCCACTTTCCAAGTAGAATACGCAGCGCGTAGAATGTCAACCTATAATGACCACAATACGCCTATCGACTTCTAGCTTTCAACGTAGAATATTTCTAAGTATAAAGACTCTTATTCTACGGAAAATCGGGCAGCACTACCTTTGTTTCTACGTACTTTTCCACTTTTTCCAAGGCCCAAAAATTAATAACCAAATGCCACATTTAAGGCTCAACAATTCAGAAATTCCAAGGGGATTACACGCCTAGTCGGACGTGTAAAATTCTGCCCCACAATCAATATAAAACTGTCCATATCCTTAAGGTACATTCTCGACAACTATCAATATCAACAACAATGTCAATTTCTGTTCAATTCCTTTTTAATCCAAGTTGTTATTCCAACATGTTATATACCCTACAACAATAATAACAACTATAAATCCTTTCTTTCTTAACATGCGACGATTGTAACTATCGACCAAATGGATTACAACATAAATGGCTAACTTGCCCATTTTCCGTTTTTAACATGTCGACATGATCCAAATCTTTTCAAACTTTAATCTATATATCACATGCTCATTTATCAACTACTATAACATGTAATCTTCAATTACAATAGTAAGACGAAGATTTATACCTCAATAAGCCCTAATAATATCCAAGCGTAAAAGTCGATCCTTAGCAACTTTTAGATCCTCTTCTTACGTTCCAATCCGCTCCAAGCACTCCTTAGAAGCTCATGAAGAACTCCTCTTCAAGTTCCAACTTCAAAGTTGAAGAACACCTTAGGTTTTCACCTTGCGACTAATGTAAACATGTAGCTTTTCCGGGATCTTTCTATTGAGATAACGTTACAATACCTCTAGGAACCTTGGGTTTAAGTATTGTGAATTATGGACAACAAATGAAATTTTTTGTGTGGATAAGGGCTCAAAGCCGAGAGCTCTCAATGAGCAAGACACAAATCTTGAAATTTTCTAAGTGTTCAATTTGTCTTGCACTAGTAATGGATATATAAAGAGATCAAGGGTCAAGATTAAAACACTTGTGTGGATGATATGTGGTCAAAAATATCAAGTCAAGTGGCTTTCTTGATTTGTCCATTTTTCCGCCCCACATGGGCCCATGGAGGGTGACACGTGTTGTCCTCCGGTTGGTCTAAAATATTTCATCTTCCGAAATTCTGATAAATTCTATAAGTCTCAAATATCAAATTCGGAAACCCAATTCTCATTAACGAACAATTTGCCTTCCCAAGGCTCGAAATCATATTCCTTAAGAATAACAAATCTTTCCTTCGTTCAAATTTATAAGTCTTGTGCTCTCACGTCTATTCTCGTAAACACATGTCATGGAACTACGGGGTGTAACAGTTTTAGGGAGGGTTGGACTTGGGCATTTTATGGGGCTGTTGCGGGTACGTTAAGGGTTGTATTTGTGGTCGGAGTTCAGTGGTTTGTTTTAGCGGACTGTTTGTGGTTGTCGGGCTTGGACGGTTGTATACGTGTGGTTTCGGTTGGTGGCTATTGTAGTGGATGTTTGTGAGGTATTGTGGGTGGTGGGGGTGGTCAGTATATAGTAGGTTGGGTAAGGATCGCACACGAGTTGCGAGTTTCAATCTCGGGTGAAAGATGGTTGAATTGGTTAAGTGTTGGTTCGGTTAATATGACATAAGTGAGATACGATCGATATAACAAGGATATATATACGAGGTTTTTAATGCTCGAGTCAACACTAAGATGAGGGTGGCCAATTGGAAAAGGACTTTATCGGGGTTTCTAAGTACAAGCCCGATATACCCTTAGGTTGGGTTTGGTTGGATCACACAAGCTCCAACGTCAACTTGCACCGAGGGGGTTCCTCAAGCTTGGGATTAGCTAAGTCACACAAGTCTTAACCAAGATTACAACGAAAGGACCATAGCTTTTGTTAAACTAGGTCACACAAGTCCTAGCTTCAACTTACACTAAGGGGTTGGCTCACACAAGAACCAAGGCCAACACAAGGATCAATCTAAGGTAGACAACACACAAGTTGAATATATTAGAGTATGAGTAAAACTAAAGTTTATATTTAATTCACTCTGCCTTTTACAACATTCTAAGGGTCCTATTTATAGTAGTGCATGGACCTTTCTCGAAGACAAATTAAATGACACAAACTACCTTGAACCTTTCAGCCAAGTGGGGACAAATGGGGAAGGGTTCGGGTTTCTTGATGACCAAGGGTGTTCTCGGCCTATGGGAATAAATGGGAAAGTTTTTGACCTTTCTTGGTGATCAAGGATGAATTCAATTTTTTCGCACCTCTTTGTGGTTTCCATGTAAAAGAATGCATGAACTTGGCTTCTCATAAATCTCATCTTCTTGGATATATTTGGAAGCTTCCATTCCTTGAATATATCTTTGACCGAATGGAGATGAGAGATTAATTCGACCACCACTTCATATTCTTGGTGTCTCCCATGTAGCCAAATTGATGCGCGATTTATGCACACACTTAAACGCAAGTGCACGTATCGAGTCAAGTAATATAGTCTTTGAAGACCGAGTTATCGTCCTCAGGGATTAGTGCTCAAGTACCAACTTCTATTCCTTGTTATCTATTTGGTGACCGATAATTGATTTGTTGTTTATGATTCTAATTATGAAAACTAATTAACTATGTTGTTTTACTCAGTAATGATGGAAATAGGGCTTCCAAATCTCCTCAACTATCCACTTAACTTACTTATTAATGCAATTGACTATGGTTCTTCTTCTATTGGAGATAGCAGGTTTACTAATCCGTTTTATACTCCTGTTAAGGTTATATAAACACTCAACCCCAGTACAACACTTTTCTACCTTTCGGTGATAAGGTTGACTCTAGAGGAGGATTAAGAACCAAAACCTTATTAATGCTACACAAGTAATCGGAGTATTTTCATCCACGATTCAACCTATGTCTATCCAACTACAGCATATTCACAACCTCCCCTTTCGGATTTCGGTTAGAAATCATATAAGTTATGATAATTAATGATCAAGTAATTACCAAACAATCAAAACATATATTGAATAAATCTCAACAATTAGAAGAAAAACCACAAACATGCATTAATTCATAAATATAAGGTTCAAGTGAATTGACATGGAAAGCCCTATATTAGAATTAGTTCCTAGCCATAGACATGACAAGAACTAATTCAATATCCAACATAAACTAAAAATAAAGTAAAAGAAGAACAAGAAATTACTAAAGAAAGGTCTCCAATCTTGAACTCCAAGATGTGTTGTGAATTGGGAAGAAAGGGAACCCTTAAAACTGCTTTAGGGTTCTCTTTTTATAGCTTTAAAACGATGTGCAGGGTTTTCCTTCAGGCCTGACCCATTATTCATTCGAAAATCTGACTTTTCAGCGTCAGCGCCAGCGCTGCTGCAGCCAGCGCGCGCGGAAGTTCTGCGATCCTACGGAAATTAGGCGCGCGTCACTGCAACTCGCTGTCTAGAAGCGCGCTGCGCTGGCCTGTGCTGCAGTTCGCCACTTTCTCGCATTTCGAGCTCTGGAACCTCCGTTTTTGCCCCTTTTTTGCTCCTTTTCCGCCAATGAGCCACTTTAACCAATATGACTCAAAAGAAAGAAAATTTATCCTAAGACGACACGTATTTGTACAAAAATGGACAAAAGACTCACTAAAAGTGACTCAAAAAGTGTATATAAAATACACCGATCACAAATACATGAATGAATCATCTCCTTGGAGGCCTCATCTTCTAGATGATTCTTGTCATTTGCACCTTGTCCTTCTTACACTCTTTTCGGCCTAATCATCTTGTGGGAAGAAGCTCTCGGTCTTGTCATCTTATTACATGGCCTAGTCATCCTTCCTTATTACATGGCTTATTAATTGTGTCCTAATGAGGGCTAAAATCTAAGCTAGGAAATAAAGATAAAAGACACAAAATGGCCTTAACCAAGACCTACATACAAAGCTGAAAAATAAATATGCTTCTCGGATCTTCACGTGACAACTCCAACTCCACTCCATTTTCAATGCCAGATTAGGCATGTTACTATAGGTCGATCGAAAATCTTTGGAACTCCGAGCATATTACCTTGAGGATCAAATTGGAACTTAGAGCTCACTGTCTTTTTTACATCAAACTCCCCTTCTTCAAACGAATTTGTCCTCAAATTCTCACCGTCTAAGTCCATGGATAAGTTTCCCATATGAAACATTGAACTTCCATATCCATACGACAGTTTTTCCTCATAGAAATGATCCACATACAAGCTAAAGGGTTTCGGCTTTAAGTATAGCCCGAATTAGACCAAAGACCCTACCATATTAGAGTCCTTGTTGTAAGAAGCATAATCGAGTCATGTGCCATCCAATCCTCCACTATATAATGAAATGGGCCCCTTACCTCGAACTAGGATGGTAACATCACCGATCTCATTATCACCTTCAACTTCAAACGACACATAAATGTTCAAGGACTTGGGCCACCTCCGAAATGTTACTACCACTGTTGGATTAACATGAATGACCTCAGATGATTTTAAGTATCCTAATGATAGTTGTGGTACTTTGTGTAAGGAAGGGTTTGGAACGTCACACAATTCTAATGGCATTACAAGACATTCGTTCAATCTGTACTTGACCTTGAAGGCCAATATCTTGAAAGGACCACCCGCTCTTGGAATTCAACTATCCCTTCTTTCGTTAAGTATAGTTAAGACCAATGATCCGAACATACACAATTTCAGACATTCCAAATGGACCAAGGGCCCCGTGATGCAAAACTAGATAAAGCAATGGACCTTTGGTCTTGAATTTAGACGGGACCAACACCGATTCCTCTAGCATCATGTTCTAATTCAATTAGTAACTCCATGGTCAGAATAGGGGCAGTATGGGAACCATAATCTTGGGTGACATTATGATAGAAAGAGCCAAACCATAATCTTGGATGACACTTGCATACTTGACCCAATTTGGGATAGTTCTAACTTCGGGTGGATTAATGTGATGGTTCTAGGGTAAGATCTTGTGTTCTCGGACCAACCACTCCTTGTGCATGAGACTTACAGAATATCTTAGGACTTCACAAAATTCGAATCACATTACGCGACATTGGTACATGTTAGGGATTTTCCTTATGCTTTACGCAAGTGTATGTATCGCTCAAGTAACATAGTCTTGGTAAGACCGAATATCGTCCTCAGGGACTGGTTTTCAATTACCAAACATCTATCCTAAGTTATCTATTTGACTATCGATATTTTGTTTTGGTTTTATCTATAAACTACTGAAGTAATTGTAGAAATTAACTAAAATACTTTATTTGAATCAGTTATGGTGGAAATAGGGTTTCCAATCTCCTCGACTATCTACTCGCTTTAATCCTTAATGCAGCAATAAAGGTTCTTCTTCTATTTTAAGATAGCATGTTAGCTAGACTGTTTTATATTCCGGTTAGAATATATAAACGCTCAACCCCAGTGCAGAAATCTTCTATATTTATATGATAGATTTTACCACATCGGAGGAATAAGAGCAATAACCTATGAAGCTATACAAGTATCGGGGTACTTTCGTCCACGATTTTAACTTATGTTTATTTAACTACATCATATCCAAATCTCCCCTCTCGGTTCTTGATTTGAAATCATATAAGTGATGATAACTAGTGATCAATTAATTATCAAACAATCAAACCAAATATTGAATAAATCTTAACTATATGAAGAAGAAACCAAAATACTGCATTAATTCATAAAGATGAGTTTCAAGCGATTCGAAAGAAAAACCCTAATTAAAAGTTTAGCTCTTAGTCATAGATATGCTAAGAACCAAATTAATATCCAACATGAACTAAATTAAAATAAAGCAAAGAAAAGAAAATACTTTGGAACAAGTCTCCAATCTTGTAGCCTCCAAAAACTATGTTGTGTTGTGAAGAAAGGTTGAGTCCCCTTTAAAAAATCTGCCCAAAGGGCCTTTTATAAGCTCCAAAAACGTGTACCCTTTTCCTCCTCGCCCTTGGCCAATTTCCTTTCGAATCTGGACAATTTTCCGCCTCGGCGCCGTGACCCTGTTGTATGGCGCCGCAGCGCCTTAACTCATGTAGCCTCTCAGATCTTTGGGCGTCGTGGCCCTGCATTCCTGCGCCACGGCGCTGCTTCGCCTTTGTCCGGATTGTCAGCTTTCGTCAATTTTTGGCTCGGGAACTTCCTTTTCTGCCCAATTATTTCTCTTTTTCGCCACTTTACCTTTTTAAACCACTGTGACTCAAAAGAAAGAAAAATACCCTAACACGAAACATATTTGAACAAAAATGGGCAAAATACTAACTAAAAATGACTCTAAAAGTGCATATAAAATATGCCTAATAGTACACACCATGTTGGATTTTGAAGATCACCTCCCCTTCAATTCTCTCTCGGGTTCATATTAGTTGGGAACCGTCCTTCAACTCCATTTTGGAAAGCAACCTATTACCACTCAACTTATCCAAATAGTCATCTATCTTTGGCATAAGAGACTCGTTGTATATTGCTCGACCATCAATACATACACTCCAAGTTCCATTATCTTTCGGCATTAATAAGGCGGGACTAAGGCCCTTTCGGTCATAGCCTTCGCCTAACAATTCTTGTTCTTGGCCTTGCAATTCTTTAGTCTATTCCATATGGCATCCATAGTCTTGGTGAGTAGGCAATGAACTTCTTGGAAATAAATCAAGATCAAGTTCACTATCTTTCACCGGTAAGTGTTCTGAGTGCAATGTTATTCGAAAGTTCCTTAATGTCGACATTTTCAACGAGGCCTTCCTTGTGTACCAATGTAACTAGAGGGCTCCCCTTCTTAAATACTTATTATATCTTTCGTGTCTCAAGTAAGAGAGTCTCAGCTTTGCATTTCTTTTCCCTTCGGATTTTCATGTCCTTCACCTCACTAGGTGACAACGGCACCAACTAGATCTTCTTAACTGTTACACCTCATAATTCCAGGGCAATTAAGTGAAAACATGATTATGGAAATAAGATTTGAATGTTGGAAGGAAAGTATATTTTCATTTTCTTATATGGAAAAATTATGGATACAAATGTAACGACGAGAATTATTAACTTGTAGTTAAATTCTTTCCAATGGATTTATGGAGTTAGTATTATATTATGAAGTCTTGGCATTGATAATATGGGGTCCACCGAAAATTTCACAATTTTGTGGGACCATCGAAAATTTTAAGAATTTGGCTAAGTGTGGAAGATATTTTTGTGAAGAGAATATGTGACCAATAAGAGGGTGACACATGTCCCCCACTCCACTTGTCTTATAAGTTCCACTTGTATATATTGATAGGCTTTGCAAGACTTAGCTCACAAAATATCTTCATCCTTCAAGTTCTTATCCATTCCTTCTCCTTCAAGTTCGAAAATACCATAGCCAAAGTGAATATGATTAAGCACCTTAACTAAGTTCTAAACCAAGTTAACACTCCAAAATTGTTGGTCACGGTTTTGGCCAAGAAACTTCTTGAAACCATAAGCTTGGAAATGAACTTTTTGGAAGAGAAACATGAAAGTAAGATGATTACAAGCTTGTAGAGGATACGTGTGTGTTGTTGTAACATGAAGAAGTGGTGCAAAAGGAAGTGGTGGTGGCTGAGAACTTGGGACTGTTTTGGCTAAGATTAAGGTTGAAGTACCTAATTGAGACGTATTCTACTTATCGTGTTGGTATAGCCGATAAGGTATGTGAAACTATCCTTTCTTCTTTTGGCATGATTTATATGAAGTGAGTGTACTGCAGACGTACATAGTTCTATTGGATCTTAATCCTTAATGATACATGATATGATAGTGCCTTTGAGTTTTCAAACGATGATTTCAAAGTGATACATGATATGATAGTGCCTTGGTTTTTCTAAAATGAAAGTTCATTTTAAAGATTTTATTGAGAGTCAAATGAGGATTTAAATTGCACAAGGTTGCTCATGATAGCTATCCATGCTAGTGTTATTATTCCATTTTACCGCTTCCCAGAAAGGGTCGGGCAGTAAATGATTTTACTGCGTCCCAGAAAGGGCCGGGCAGTTTATGTTTAGATGATTTTACCGCGTCCCAGAAAGGGTTGGGCAGTTTATGTATATATGTTTACCGCGTCCTTTACTAGAGGGCCGGGCAGTTTATGACTAAGTGTTTACCGCGTCCCAGAAAGGGTCGGGCAGTATATGTTCACCGCGTCCTTCACTTGAGGGTCGGGCAATATATGTATATGTTTTCATGGACTTGTATCCATGAGACGAGTATAGATACTCATGAGAGTATATATTTCCATGGACTTGTATCCATGAGGCGAGTATAGATACTCACGATAGTATAGGATTCCATGGACATGTATCCATGATACGGGTATAGATACATATGACATATATGATTCCATGTACATGTATCCATGATGCGAGTACAAATACTCACGACAGTATATGATTCCATGGACATGTATCCATGATGCGGGTATAGATACCTATGACAATATATGATTATATGGACAGACATCTATGATTTGGATATGACTCTCTCACTTTTAAAAGGTACAGTTGGCTCTATTTTATATGGCACGGTTGGATCTGGTATTTGATTTTCGTACTTGTCCCTGTCATCTTTTTTCAAGTTATGATCTTATTCACTGTACTTTATGTTTACATACTTGGTACATTGTTGTACTGACCCCCTTCTCCGGGGGGATGCGTTCATGCCAATAGGTATAGGTACTCAGTTTGGTGATCCTCGAGCTTAGGATCCTTGCCCAAATTCTTTGAGATAGCTCCACTGTTCCGGAGCTGTCATTTTGGTACAGATCTGCTATTACAGGCTTATGTATATTCAGGGGTACGGCGGGGCCTTGTCCCTTCATAGTTCACTGTCTTACTCTTATATGTCTATAGTCATGTGTGGGTTGGACATGTACAGTTGTAGTTTATTTTGGCTATTGTGTATGTAATGGCAGCCTTGTCGGCTTGTCTATGCTGTAATATGACAGTTCAGGGGACAGAATCCCTTTGTTATATGATTATGAGTTGTTCCTTAACTTCCGCTGATTATATGTAATGTGTGGGTATAAGAGTGCCCAGGTAGGGCACCAGTCGCGGACTCGTCGGCTCGGGTCGTAACATTAACATTATTTCAAAAAGAATAGTTATTCATTTCTATATCATGTTGTACCTTTTGATCAAGTTGGCACGGGCATCCCAATAAAATATGACACGCATCCATAGGTAGGATGTCACACCATATTTTATCTTCGTACGTTCCGATCCGAAAGGTAACAAGAGCCCTTCGTCTTGGTTTAGCGATTGAAGAGTATACAGATTAGGATGGTTGCGGTAAGGTAAGTTCAATTTGTTCACCATCTCTATGGAAGTCGCGTTGATACAACTTCCTCCGTTAACGATCATGTTGCACACCTTGTCCTTTACTTTGCATCGAATGTAAAAATATTATTCACTTTGTGTCTCCTCGTGTTCTTCATGTTGAATACTCAACACATGTTGGAGAACTAAATTTTCACACATCTTCGCAAGATCAATGTTACACCCCGTAATTCCAGGACATGTGTTTGCGAGAATAGACGTGAGAGCACAAGACTTATAAATTTGAACGAAAGAAAGAGTTGTAAATTCTAAGGAAAATCTTCCAAACCCCGGGAAGGAAAATGGTTCGTTAAGGAGAATTGGATTCTCAAATTGTTATTTAATACTTTTAAGAGTTTATCGGAATTATGGAATTTTATTTACAGAGTTGGATACGTGGGGCCCACCCGAGAAATTTTACATTTTTGTGGGGCCCACGAGGTTTCCGATATTTTGACCAATTATGGAAATTTCGGGAAACGAAATGTTATGGACCAATGGGAGGGCGACACGTGTCACCCTCCACATGGTCATCATGGGACGAAAATGATAAGAAAAGAATGGCCATTTAGCTTGATAAAATGGACCAAGTCTAAGGGCAAGTTGAAGCTTGATTTAATTGACCAATCTTAGCCATCCATTTGGTTTCATCCAAGCCTTTGGTGGTGTTATAAATACATACCACTACTAGTGTAAGAAGAGGATTCTATACTTAGAAAAATTTCAAGAAACTTTAGGTGCTCTTATGGAGGCTCTCGGCCAAGCAAGGAAAATAAAAGATTTTTTTTGCAATCTTGCTCCATAATTCCCAATATTCAAACCCAAGGTTCCTAAGGGTATTCTAAGGTCATCTCAATAGAAAGATCCCGGAAAAACTACGTTTTCACGTTAGTCGCAAGATGAAAACCTAAGGTGTTCTTCAACTTTGAAGTTGGAAATTGAAGAGAAGTTGATCATGATCTTCTAAGGAGTGCTTGGAGAGGATTGGAACATAAGAAGAAGAGCTAAAAGTTGCTAAGGATCGACTTTTACGCTTGGACATTATTAGGGCTTGTTGAGGTAAAATCTTCGTCTTATTAATGTGATTAAAGATTCCATGTTATGATAAGTTAGGAATGATCATGTGATACATATTATGAAGTTTGAAAAGATTCAGATCATGTCGACATGTTGAAAACCGAAATTGGATATGTTAGCCATTAAGTTGTAATTCAATTTAATTGTTAGTTACAATCGTTGCATGTTAAGGAAGAAAGGATTTATAGTTGTTGTAATTGTTATTATGTATATAACATGTTGGAATAACAACTTGGATTAAAAAGGAATTGAACGAAAATTGACATTGTTGTTGATATGGATGGAAGTCGAGAATGGCTTAACTTGTTGGACAATTTTATATTAATTGTGGGGCAAGATTTTACACGTCCTGTTAGGCGTGTAATCCCCTTTGAATTTCTGAACTGTTGAGCCTTAAATGTGGCATTTGGTTATTGATTTTCGGGCCTTGAAAAAGGTGGAAAAGTACGTAGAAACAAAGGAAGTGCTGCCCGATTTTCCGTAGAATTTGGTGACTTTACACTTAGAATATTCTACGTTTGAAGCTAGAGGTTAATAGACGTATTATGGTCATTATAGGTTGACATACTACGTACGACATATTGGACTTATCAAGTGGATTGAACCGAAGAGGTATGTGGAACTTTCTTATCTCTTGAGCATGAGTAGTTGTAAATATATAGTACGGTAGACGTACGAGATTTAAATGAATATAGTTTCATTTGATATCCTTGACTTGTTTTAAGAATGTCCAAGTTGGTTGAGTTAGAAAATTAACTCACTTGTTTTAAAGGTTAAAGATATCCTAGTTTCTAAAGTTAAGAAACTTGATTTCTAAAGTTAAGAGACTTGAAGTAATTTGAAAGTATATGACACTTGGTTTTTGAAAGTATAAGTCTCTTGGTTATAAAAAGAATGAAAGTGTCTAAAGCATAAAGTTAGTATAACGGCTTTATGGGAAGTTGGTTATAATAACTTTATGGAAAGTTAAAAGAATGGTTTACTCTAGTGATGTAAATAAAGATAAATGAATTGAAATGAAGAAAGGCAAATTGATTTAGAGGCATCAATTGCTTAAAGTTTTAAAGTAAAAAGTCACTTGGTTTAGAAGCCTATAAATGTATTTCTAAAAGGTATTGTGACTTGTCTTGAAAGGTAGATATGACTTGATACTTTTGTTATTAGTATCTTGGAGTTTTATATGAAAAAGAGTCATTTTAAAAGAATAGAAGTACATAGTACTTTGGATTAAATTCCCGAATTTTATAATGACATGTTAGTACCTTAAGTAAACTAAAGTGAGAGTGTATATGAATAAGGCTAATAAGAAGTTAGGGGGATTTCTTAACTTGTTTATGTTATAATGATAAGCCGGTGGTGCTTATGTTATGTATGATAAGCCGGTGGTGCTTATGTTATGTATGATAGCCGGTTGTGCTAGGTTATGTTATTTTTGTGGGGTAAACCCCCGGGTTACTACTTATTCCATGGATTTGCTACCCATGATGTGAGTCCGGCGTTTGTACTCATTGTGGGCCCACCGGGCCCATGCGGGTGAAATAGTCCTATGCGGGTGAAATAGTCCCATGCGAGGCGGATGATCTCATTGCGGGTCCACAGGACCTATGCGGGTGAAATAGTCCCAGGAGTAGGATTGCTTAATGATACTACGGGCGGGTGGCCCTACTTTGATCACGAGCCTCCTATTTTTATGCAGTAAAGTATACTCTTGATTACTCTCATTGTTAGTAAGGCACAGTGTACTGTTATTTGAGTTATCATACATGTCTCCAGCTGTATTTTAGACTTTATGATTTCATTTCAGTACTTTCAGTTTTGCATACTTGATACATCTGTTGTACTGACCCCCTTTCTACAGGGGGGTGCGTTCATGCCGCATGTAGGGGTAAGCAAGTGGTGGATCCTCACTCTTAGGATCACTGATCAGGTGTCAGAAGCTCCATTTCTCCGGAGGCTTGTCCTTTGGTACGGTTTCCCTGATGTTGTAGATAGATGTACATTCAGGGGTATGACGGGGCTCTGTCCCTTCACATTTGTTATTCTTAGAGGTCTGTAGTCATATCTTGTGGATTGGGTTGTAAGAATAAAGATGTAGTTGTTTTTATTTTATGAGTTTATGTATGTTCCGCTGCTATTCTCTGATGTATACATGTAAGGGGTGCCTGTGTAGGGCACTGATGTGAGCTTGGGTCGGGTCGTGACAATCAATATCTTCCTCCATATTTTCTTGATCATACAATGGATTAATGAAGGAGGTACTGCCTTGAATTTGGGTTTTTTCATAAAAACAAAGTTCTCACAATCTTGGTACTCTTCCCTTTCATGTCTTAGCCTTTTTGGAACAACTCTGGATTCGACATCATCAACTATGGCATGCCCTACAAGTAGTTATCTTCTTAAGATTTTCACTTGGTCCACAAAAATATCACTTACGATCCTCCGATGTTCTTTTTTAAAGTGAGTCATAGCATCAAAGAGTGGGATGGGATGGCCTCACTATTATACCTATCTGATACAAATAAGGAGGTGTGTAAGTGGGTAAGTGGTTCAGGGCTTGGTTGTGTATGGGTCGACCCGAAATTGGGACTTAAAGTGGGGTTCTCGGTTCGGGTGTTTCTGCCAGGCATGGTAGTGTTGGGGGGCTGTTTCAGGTAGTTTTAGGGAAAGTCGGACTTAGGTATTTTATGGGGCTATTGTGGGTATGTTCAGGGTTGTATTTGTGGTCGGGGTTTAGTGGTTTGGTTGTGGGAAGGTTGCGGAAATGAACCAAAATAGTGAGGTTCCGGTAAAGGTTGTTTTAGCGGACTGATTGTGGTTGTCGGGCTTGGACGGTTGTATATGTGTGGTTTGGGTTGGTGGATCTCAAAGTGGATATTTGTGAGATATTGTGGGTGGTGAGAGTGGTCAGTATATAGTGGTTTGGGTAAGGATTTCACATGAGTTGCAATCTCGAGTGAGGGATGGTTGAATTGGTGAAGTGTTGGTTTGGTCGATATGGCTTAAGTGAGATACGGTCGATATAACAAGGATACAGACACTAGGTTTTTAATGCTCAAGTGGACATCAATATGAGGGTGGCCAATTGGACAATGACTTGAATGAGGTTGCTAAGAACAAGTCCGAATACAACCCAAGTGAGGGTGGCAGGTCACCTTAAGATAGGCCCTTGGGTTGTGTTTGGTTGGATCACACAAGCTCTAACGTCAACTAGCACTAAGGGGGTTCCTCAAGCTTGGGCTTAGATATGTCACACACGTCTTAACCAAGCTTACACCGAAGAGACCTTAGCTTGGGTTTAACTAGGCCACAGAAGTCCTAGCTTCAACTTACACTATGGGGTTGGCTCACACAAGAACCAAGGACCACACAAGGACCAATCTAAGGTAGACAACACACAAGTTGAATACTTTAGAGTATAAGAAAAACTCAAGTTTATATTTAATCCACTCTGCCTTTAAAACATCCTAAGGGTCCTATTTATAGTAGTACATGTACCTTTCTAGAAGACAAATTAAAGGACACAAACTACCTTGATCCTTTCATCCAAGTTGGGACAAATGTGGAAGGGTTCCGGTTTTCTTGATGACCAAGGGTGTTATTGGCCTATGTGAATAAATGGGATAGGTTTCGTCCTTTCTTGGTGATCAAGTATGAATTAAATCTTTTCATACCTCTTTGTGGTTCCCATATAGAAAAATGCATGAACTTGACTTCTCATAAATCTCATCTTCTTCGAATATGTTTGGAAGCCTCCATTCCTTGAATGTGTCTTTGAACGAATGGATATGGGAGAGTATTTCGACCACCTCTTAATATTCATGGTGTCTCCCATGTAGCGAAATACATGAATGAATCATCTCCTTGGAATCCTCATCTTCTAAAGGATTCTTGTTTTTTCCGCCTTGTCCTTCTTATAGTCTTCTTAGCCTAATCATCTTGTGGGAAGAAGCTATCGGTATTGTCACCTTATTACATGACCTAGTCATCCTTCCTTATTACATAGCTTATTAAGTATGTCTTAATGAGAGCTAAAATCTAAGCTAGGAAATAAAGATAAAAGAAACAAAATGGCCTCGATTAAGACCTACACACGAAGCTTAAAAATAAATATGCATCTCGGATCTTCACTTGACAACTTCAACTCCACTCCATTTTCCATGCCACATTAGGCATGTTACAATAGGTCGATCGATAATCTTTGGAACTCCGAGCATATTACCTTGAGGATTTAATTGGAACTTAGAGATCACAGTCTTTTTTACATTAGAATCAAAGTATTAAAAAGGAGTATGCAGACCGGAAGGTCCAAGATATATAGCGCATGGTTAGTGAGAGGTTTTTATTGAGGTTTCGCCTATGAAAGGTGTTATGAGATTTGGAAAGAAAGTAAAGTTGAGTTCGAGGTATATCAGGCCTTTTGAGATTTTTCAGATAGCAGGAGAGGTAGCATATGAGTTGGTTTTGCCATTAGGCCTTTCAGGTGTTCATCTGGTGTTTCATGTTTCTATGTTGAAGAAGTACTGTGCCAATGGGTCCTACATATTCAATGGGACTCCGTATTGCTTAATCAGAATGTGGAGTTCAAAGAAGAGCATGTGACAATTATTGACAGGTAGGTGAGAAAATTGAGATCGAAATAGATTGATTTTGTGAAAGTACAATGAAACACCACCCTATTGAGGAGGCTACCTGGGAAATCGAGGCCGATATGAGGAGTAGATACCCTCACTTGTATATTGATTTCGGTACATTTCCCTTTTTCATTTCTTTTCATTCGAGGATGAATTTTTGTCTAATTGGTATCTGATGTAACGACCCACCCAGTTGTTTTTAGCTAAAGACCTTTATTTATGTAAAAATCCCCATGTGCTTAAAGTTCCAATTTGATCCTCGAGGTGATAAGCTTGGCATTCTAAAGATGGTTGATCATCCAATGATAATATGCTTAAAGTGGCATAGGATATGGAGTGGGATTGAAGACTGGACTTGAAGATTTGAGAATAAGTCATTTATTTTTGGTCTTCTTGTTGGTCTTGGATGAGACCATTTTTGTGTATTTTAGCGTATCTTTAATTCCTACATTAACTTTTAGCTTTACTTAGGACATAATTAATGTGTCATGTAAAAGGATGACTAGACCATGTAATAAGGTGGCAAAGTCGAGAGGTCTTCCAAAAGGGTGACAAGGTCGTGTGAAGTTGATCAAGCCAAGGTGGCAAGGACAATAGGATGACTAGGTCGAGAGGGCAATATGGCAAAGACAAAAATCATCTAGAAGATGAGACTTCCAAGAAGAAAATTCATAAATATGAAGGCACCAAGAATATGAAGGGGTGGACGAAATGCTTTTTCATCTCCATTCGGAAAAAGACATACAAAGAATGGAAACTTCCAAACATATTCCAAGAAGATAAGATTTATGAAGAGTCAAGTTCATACATCTTCTACATGGGAACCACAAAGGGGTGTGAAAGGATTGTATTCATCTTTTGGGCCTAAGTAAAACCGAAACTTCTTCCATTTTTGGAGTTGACACCGAGAACATCCTTGGTCACCAAGCAAGGCCAAACCCTTTCCCATTTGTCCCCACTTGGCCGAGAAGTTCAATGTAGTTTATGTCCTTTAGTTATCTTCTTGAATATTTTATGTCTACTATAAATATGACCCTTAGAATGTTGTAAAATCAGTTGTTGATGAATAGAAAAACTTGAGTTTTACTCAAACACTAAAGAATTCAACTTGTGTGTTGTCTACCTTAGTTGGTCCCTGTGTGGGCCTTCAGTTCTTGTGTAAGACAACCCCAAGCAAACAATCTATCTTAAGGTTACTGACCACCCTCACTTAGTTAGGACTAGAACTTGTACTTAGAAACCTCGATCTAGTCCTTGTCCAATTAGGAAATCTTATCTTGGTGTCGACTCCAGCATTAAAATCATCATGTCATTATCTTTGCTATATTGACCGTCCTATACTTGGTTTGTACTCGAGTTTGTACCTAGCATCTCGTGTTCATTACTTGTTCAAACCACCATCTCTTTTCTACCACCACATCCCATAATACCCCATAAATATCCCACACTAATACTCACTGTCTGAAACCACCCACACCTTCTCATCCAAACCCGACAACCAAAAATATCCACAAAACAACCCTCATCGATACCTCACTATTTCAGTAAACTTCTGACATCCTCCATCACCAAACTAACAAAGCCCGACAATCAGAATAACCCTTAGTGTGTGTACACTAACCCCATAAAATTCCTAAACACAATTCTCCCTAAAACTACCCGAAACAGTCACCAAACACCACATTGCTGGCAGAATCCGGTAAACCTAGAACCCCCATTTCCAGTGCATATTCGGGTCGACCCATTTATAACCAAACTACGAACCACTTACCCACTTACACCTCTCTTTATATACATCATATTGGTATAAAATCAAAGCATTCTCATCCCACACATTAAATCTATGGCCTACATAAAAAAGGAACTTCAGAGGATTGTAAGTGAAGTAATTGCGGAACAAGTGCAACTAATGAGAAAATAGTTTGCGGAGCATACCATGAGTATTATGCTGAATCCAGGGTTGTGCAAGATATCCCATGACATGAAAGGGAAGAGTACCACGATTGTGGGAATTCCTTTTTTATAGAAAAAACCGAAATTGAGGAGGTCCTAGAGGAGGAACAAGATCGTACCTTGTTCACTAATCTGTTGTATCATGTTGAAGAAAAGGGAAAAAACCTCCTTTATTAATCCATTGTATGATCAAGAAAATGTGGAGGAAGATTTTACTCTTGCGTAGGTGAGTGAAAATTTAGTACCCCAACATATGTTGAGTGTCCAACTCGGAGAACATGAGGAGACACAAGGGGAGAGACTATTTCACATGTGTTGCAAAGTAAATGAAAAAGTGTTCAACTTGATTATTGATGGAAGAAGTAGTGTCAGCTTGGCCTCCATGGAAATGATGGAGGAGTTAAAATTACCCACCCGCAATCATCTGAAGCCATATGATCTTCAACGGGTAAACCAAGACGAAGGGTTAAAAGTAGTAAAACAAACTCTTGTTAGCTTTTAGATTGGGAATTATGAAGCTAAAATATAGTGTGACGTCCTCCCTATGATTTCATTTCATATTTTGTTGGGACGACTGTGGCAACTGTGTAGAAGGGTACAACATGATAGAGAAAATAATATTTATTATTTTCAAAAAGATGATAAAAAAAAGTTGATTGATACCGTTGTCACCTAGCGAGGTGAAGGCCATGAAAATCTGAAGTGAAATGAAACGCCAATCCAAGGATCTCTTACTTTATTCACGAAGGAGAGAAGAAGAATTAAAGAAAGAGAGGCCTATAAAGATATTGGTGTGTGAAGGGAGCTAGAATTTTGTGAGAGGCACGGAGGAAAAGTCCTACGGGAAGGAATTCCAAAGAACTTTACATCTGGAACACTACTGATGAAAGAGTGTGAACTTGCGCTTGATTTATTTTCAAGAAGTTCATTGGCTACTCCCCAAGACTATGGATGCCGAGGGAAACAATTGTAAGGTGGATAATGTAATCGAAAGCGCCTTAGTCCTACGCGGTACCTATCTTGTTGGTGCCGAAGAAAAATGAAGTTTGGCACATGTGTTTTGATCGCCACCTCTCCATGGAGTGCACAATTACATTTCCTAGATTGAAGAATCTTCTGGATAAATTTACAACTATGACACCACCGATGGAAAGTATTGAACATGCTCTTGGTTTATTTCAGAGAAGTTCATTGCCCAATCCTCGAGCCTACAAACACAATCCAGAAACAATGAAGTACTTCGTAACAATGATGGAAGTTCAACATTTCATGTTGGAGGCTTATTGATGCACTTAAACGACGATAATTTGACAGCAAATTCTTTTGAAGAATGAGAGTATGATATAAAAATCCATGTGAGCTTAAAGTACCAATTTGATCCTTAAGGTGATAAGCCCAGAGTTCCAAAGATGGTTGATCATCCAATGATAATATGCTTCAAATGGCATGGGATATGGAGTGGGATTGAAGATTAAACTTGAAGATTTGAGAAGATGTCATTTATTTTCGGCCTTCATGTTGGTCTTGGACGAGACCATTTTCGTTTCTTTTAGCTTATCTTTTATTATTAACTTAGCTTTTAGATGTACTTAGGACATAATTAATGTGTTATGTAAAAGGATGACTAGGCCATCTAATAAGGTGGCAAAGCCGAGAGGTCTTCCCAAAGGGTGACTAGGCTGTGTGAAGTTGATCAAGCCAAGATGACAAGGACAAGAGGATGACTAGGCCGAATGAGCAAGATGGAAATGACAAGAATCAACTAGGAGATGAGGCCTCCAAGAAGACAATTCATAAATATGAAGGCACGAAGAATATGATGGGGTGGTCGAAATGCTCTTTCATCTCCATTCGACCAAAGACATACAAATAATGGAAGCATTCAAACATATTCCCAGAAGATGAGATTTTTGAAGAGCCAAGTTCATACATTCTTCTACATAGGAATCAAAAAGGGGTGTGAAAGGATTGGATTCATCTTTTGACCCCAAGAAAAACCGAAACCTTTCCCATTTTTGGATTTGAGGTAGAGAACTGTCACGACCCGACCCCGGGCCCGCGATTGGTGCCCTACCTGGGCACCCCTTTCAGGTATACATCAGAGAATAGCAACGGAACATACACAAACTCATAAAAATACTTAGACAGTGAATATCAACAGGCTAGCCGATAAGGCCACCTTCCGTGAAATATACATAATCCAAAAATAAATTAGTACATCTCTGTTCTTACAACCCAATCCACAAATATGACTACAGACCTCTAAGAATAACAACTGTGACGGGACAGGGCCCCGCCATACCCCTGAATGTACATCAATCTAAAACATCAGGGTAACCATACCAAAAGACAAGCCTCCGGAGAAATAGAGCGTCTGACACCTGATCAGTGATCCTAAGAATGAGGATCCACCACCTGCTTACCCCTACCTGCAGCATGAACGCAGCCCCCCGAGGAAAAGGGGGTCAGTACACAATATGTACCAAGTATGTAAAACTAGTAAATATTGCAATTTACATCATAAGTCTAAAATAAAGCTGGAGACATGTATGAAAATCAAATTAGCAGTATATTGTGCCTTACTAACCATGAGAGTAAAATATACATTTCCGGTTCTTAAAAATAGGAAGCCTGTGATTAACCTAGGACCATCCGCCCGTCGTATTATCACGCAATCCTACTCCTGGACTATTTCACCCGCATAGGTCGTATGGACCCGCATGAGGTAACTTCCTCGCATAGGACTGGTCTGCCCCGCATAGGACTATTTTACCCGCATGAGCCCTACGGACTCGCATGAGGTATTCCTCGCATCATGGGTAGCAAATCCACGGAATATGCAAATGCCACAAGCCCGGGGAATGACCCCGTAATGAACAATATATCACAAGCACAACCGGCTACTATAAATAACATAAACAAGTTAAGAAACCCCTTAACTTCTCATTTGACTTAATTAGCATACACTCTCATTTCTTTTAACTTAAGGCACTATCGTATCATAAAAGATCCGGGAATTTAACCCAAAGTACTACGTACTTCTATTCTTTTAAAATGACTCTTTTTCATATAAAACTCCAAGATACTAATAACCGTAGTATCAAGCCATATTTAATTCAAGACAAGTCACAATACCTTTTAGAACTACATTTATAGGCTTCTAAATCAAGTGACTTTTTACCTTAAAACTTTAAGCAATTGATGCCTTCAAATCAATTGGCCTTTCTTCCTTTAAAGTCATTTAATCTTTATTTACATTACTAGAGCAAACCATTCTTTTAACTTCCCATAAAGTTATTATAACCAACTTCCCATAAAGTCGTTATACTAACTTTATGCTTTAGACAAAAAGGCATTCTTATCCTTTTAAAAACAAGTGAGTTAATTCTCTAACTCAACCAACTTGGACATTCTTAAAACAAGTCAAGGATACCAAATGAAACTGAATTCATTTAAAGCTCGTACGTCTACCATACTATACATTTATAACTACTCATGCTCAAGAGATAAGAAAGTTCCACATACCTCTTTGGTTCAATCCACTTGTTAAGTCCAATATGTCGTACGTAGTATGTCAACCTATAATGACCATAATACGTCTATTAACTTCTAACTTCAAACGTAGAATATTCTAAGTGTAAAGTCACCAAATTCTATGGAAAATCGGACAGCACTTCCTTTGTTTCTATGTACTTTTCCACCTTTTTTCAAGGCCTGAATTCAATAACCAAACATGCCACATTTAAGGCTCAACAATGTAGTTAACAATAGGGGATTATACTCTTAACAAGACGTATAATATTCTGCCCCACAATTGATATTAAACTAGTCCAAAAGACAATGTCATTCTCGACAATTGAGGTACAACAATACAAAGTCTTTTCCAATTCTTTTTCAATCCAATTTGTTTAGTCTAACATGTTATATAGCCGCAATCGATTATAACAACTACAATCTTCAATTAGATAACATGCGACGATTCTAATTATCGATCAAATTGTATTTCAATTTCAAATGGCTAACAAGGTCATTTCGGATTTAGGCTTCCAATATCCATAACACTTATGAATCTCCAATACATATATGTTACACCCCGTAGTTCCAGGGTATGTATATGAGGACGTACGTACGATAATACGACATAAAAATTGGAAAGGAAGAAATATGTGATTTTTCGACGGAAAAGTTTTCGGATTTTGTGAAGGAAAAAGGTTTATTATTGAGAATTGGATTCTCAACTTTGGTATTTCAGAATTTAAGAATTTATAAGAATTATGGATTTTATTTTCCGGAATTGGTCACGTGGGGCCCACGGGAGGAATTTACGGTTTTGTGGGGCCCACTTTATTTTCGGATTTTTGGCATTACGGATATTTTCGGAAGATGAAATATTTTGGACGAGTAGGAGGGCGACACATGGCACCCCCATGTGGCCCTATGGTCGAATTGGTGTGCCACTTGTCATATGGGACGTTTTTAGGGTCAATTTTGTGGTGGACATATGGTTGGTAGAATCCACACACACATGTCCCCAATCTTCACCATACACATTCTTGAATCTTGGCCATTGAATGTCCTATAAATACCCCCTTAAGTTGCAAGACTTCTTCATCACTTAAATAACTTCCAAGTCACAAAATACTCCCCCCTTTGAGAAATTCTCGTCCAAACCCCCCCCCCCCCCACCTTGTGTAGAAATTCTTCTATTGTTGTGGTATAATTCCAAATACCTTAGCCTTGTATCCCTAGTAGTATTCTAAAGTAATCCCAACATAAGAGCCCGAAAATACTACTTTATTCCAATAGTCGCAAAATGAAACCCTAGGAAAATCTTCATAGCTTGGATGAAGTGTTAAGAGAAGTTGTTTAGAAACTTCTAAGGGTCGCTTGGAGCGTATTGGAGCGTAAGGATTTGGAGCTAAACGTTGCTCAGGATCGACTTATAATCTTGGATAATTTTGGGCTTATCGAGGTAATGATCTATGTCCTTCTATTGTAATTGGAAATTACATATTGTAGTAGTTTATAATTGAGTAAGATATATGAAAGGATGATTAAAAAGAATTGAACTGTATTTACATTGGACTGTATTTACAGTAGACTGTAGTATTACTGTGGGGCAGTTTTGTACACGTCCTGTAGGCGTGTAATCCCCTTGGAGTTGTTGGCTTGGTAGCGGGCCTTGTTATAGAAGGGTATTTATGTGATTGCGGGGGGAGGGGGGAGGTGCTGCCCAATTTTCCGTAGAATAGGGAACTGTATACTTCGAATGTTCTACGAAGAGAGTTAGAAGTTGATAGATGTGTTGTGGTTATTATAGGTGGTTATTCTCCGCGCGGCATACTCGACTTGGCTTGTGGATTAAGCCGAAGAGGTATGTGATTATTCCAATTCTCTTGAGCATGATATTTGTGAAATATATATAGTGCGGTAGACGCACGAGTGTTAAAGGAGTTTGATTTTCCTTTTGTGTCCTTGACTTGATTCTAAAGCTAAGTGACTTGTTATGAAATATTAAGGACTTGAATTATGTTAAAAAGTTGTAAAACCTCATTCGTGAGTAATGGGTTCTTGGTCTTTTAAAGAATAAAGTTATCTTGATTTCGGAAATGAGAATAGTTGTGCTTGATTGGTTTAAAACATAAAGTGTTATAATAGCTTTATGGGAAGTTAGTTATAACGACTTTATGAAAACAAAAGAAGGGTTTTATTATTGGATTTAAAATGATAACTTGACATTTTAAAAGTTGGAGGTTGGTTTCCTTAAAAGATATGAGATAAAGATTATGAGACTGATTTTTGAAAGGAAAGAGACTTGACTTATAAACAACTTGATTTTGGAAATGAGAAGTAACTTGATTTAAAGGTATAGGTTACTTGTTTTGAAAAGAGTAAGACACTTGGTTTAAAAAGTACCTTGAGTGTGAGTAACTTGCATATGTTTACTTGTGATAGCCTTTGTTGTGCAAGTATTGTATTTGTATGCTACCGCGTCTCTCGATGGAGGGTCGGTTATCTTATTATATCCTTAGACCTACTGACACGTTGGGTGGCCCACGGGTATGGTTCCATTAGGATTGTTGTTCCATGGACTAGCCCTCCATGAGGTTTACTGATACGGCTTGGTATCTGGTAGTTGGTTTTCGTACTTTCCCCCATCATTGGCATGACGCAGGAGGTATCTGGTAGTTAGCCTTCGTACTTCCCCATTTAGTTTTGTGGCGAAGCCTCGTGATTACGGCTTGGTATCTGGTAGTTGGTCTTCGTACTTGCCCCCGTTAGCTACGTGGCGCAGGTGGTATCTGGTAGTCGGCCTTCGTACTTGCCCCGTGTCAGCTTCGTGATACAGTTATATAGTGTTGTTGGTACGGTAGGTATCTGGTAGTTGGATTTCGTATTTGCCCCGGTCAGTGGATGATGCAGGTTGGTTCTGGTAGTTATGCCTTCGTACTTGCCCCGTACGGTTCTTATGACACAGGTAGGACCTGGTGTTCATGTGTACTCCTTGGTGTTGTTATATCATAGACTGCCGGCAGTGAGGAAGGAATTCCACGGGCATGATTGATATTATGGGCGTGAGACCCATGGTTATATTTGAGTGATGACTTTGAGGGCGTGAGTCTCTGACTTGACATGATCGCTATATGTTGTATCGTAGTTTGGCTATCATACATGTCTCCCGCTTTATATCAAGTTATGATTTCATTACCGTATTTTGATTTCGCATACTTGGTACTGTTATGCGGACCTCGCCCTGGCTGCGTTCATGCCGCAGTAGAGGTACACGATTGTTGATCCTCGCCTAGGATCACGATTCAGATTTGGAAAGCTCCGTTTCTCCGGAGGCTTATTTTTTGGTATAGTCCCCTGTCATTGTAGGTACTTGTAAATTCAGGGGTATGGCGGGGCCCTGTCCCGTCGTTGTTGTTATAAAACTCTTAGAGGTCCGTAATCGCTGTGGCGTGGTTTGTAAAGGATGTATGCTCGTGTTCAATTATTTATATATGCAGAAAGGTGACCGTTTTGGTTAGCCTGTTTTGAGTATCACTGTTTATCTTTTATGAGTTTTATTTCCGCTGATTTTCTCTGATGTTGTATCACTAGGGTGCCCGGGGTAAGGCACCAGTCGCGGGCCCGAGTTCGGGTCGTGACAAAAGTGGTATCAGAGCAGTTAATCCTCGGAAAGTGTCTACAGACCGTATCTAGTAGAGTCTTGATTATCGGCGTGTTGTGCACCACACCTATAATCAGGAGGCTATAGGATATTTAGGATTTGTTTCCATTCTTCTCACTCTGAGATCGTGCCTTAGAGTTGTGTTATAAGTTAGACTCCCTTTGACGTATTCTTTTTACCAGTTATGCCTCTACGCAAGGCAACCAGAGCCCAGAAGGGCAAGAGAGCAGAGGGAGCTGCGAGTAGAGCACAGAGGGTTGCGAGGGCACAGGCCCAGTCATCACCTGAGGTGGTGCTTCATACGGCGAGTTTTGCGACGCCGCCAGCCCCAGCAGAGTTTAGGGCAGCAACAGTGGCTACTGAGACCACGGTACCGGAGCCTCCAGTCCCACAGCCTGGAGCAGAGGATATGGGTTACAAGGAGATGGCCCAGTTATTAGCCAGGATCGTGGCAAGGCATGAGGATAGGCAGGAGACAGCGGTTCCGGTTGTACCCGTAGTTCACCCCAGATCTGATAGCTTGAGACTTCGGGACTTTTTGAGTTGCAGCCCACCAGAGTTCTATGGGTCGAGGACTGAGGATGATCCTCAGGAGTTTATCCGATTCTGTGGATCATGAGTGATCAAGGCCTCGGACACGCAGTCGGTAGTATTGGTTCACATCGGCCGCGTGATACCGCAATGATCGTTTGATTTACGGAGCCGCCGGGGAGCATGCGCTTCCAGCTGTTTGGGACGAGTTCTCAGAGGCGTTTCTTAGCCATTTCTTGCCTCCGCAGATGAGGAGGGCTCGGGTCGATAGATTTTTTATGTTGAGGCAGAACGGGCGGACGGTTCGGGAGTACAATGTAGAGTTTGACTCATTGGCTCGGTACGTCCCCGCTTTAGTGGCAGACATAGAGGACAGAGTGCACCGCTAAATCACAGGGCTCGATGATTACTTAGCAGAGAGTTGCTCGGGTGTAGCTCTTCAGCCGGGCATGGACATTGCCCGCATGCAGGCTTATGCACTTGGGTGTGAGGAACGGAGAGGCCGACGGATTGACAGATACCAGCAGAAGAAGGCCAGGACAGCAGAGTCCTTTGGTAACTTTCGAGGCGGACCGCCTCAGCAGCAGACTAGTTATGCGCCTCCGCCAAGATGCAGTGGTCCTCCACGCGATCTTGGCGCCCAGGTATTCACGGGCAGGTCAGAGCTCCAAAGCTTCAAGTTTTCAAGGGAGTAGGAGTGCTGGCCGGATAAGGCCACCCTTACCTCAGTGTGGCCATTGTAGTAAAATCCATAAGGGGGAGTGTCATGCTAGTTTGGGAGATTGCTATACATGCGGCCAGCAGGGCCATTTTGCGAGAAGTTGTCCGACCAGAGGTAGCGCGGATGTAGAGACTCGGCCTTCAGGATCAGTGGCGGGTTCATCGCCTTCTATAGCTATGCGCCCAACAGGGCAGGATCATGTTTAAAGCGACAAAGGGGAAAGTGAAGCAGTAGTTACAGGTATATCCTTAACCCTCTAGATATTAGTATGCGTGATATGATGATTTTATGATTAAGTGTTATGTTCGGATAGCATTGTGTAAATTGTGATGTAAAGAACATGGTTAGTTGAAAAGGGTAAGTTTGGGGATAGGGAAATTGTGAGCCTTAGAATATTACACATGGAGACCTTAGATGCAAGCCCGTCTGAGTAAAAGATTTTCGTGGGTGATCTCTGTCGAGATACATAGTATACGTGGAGTGTATTTGTGTGATAAGTCCATGAGTGGTGTGAAATGTAAGTGGGTAGTTAAGCTAAGGAGACCACTAAGTTTTTTTTTTGTGACTTGTATAGTGAGATTGTTCCGGACCAGAAACAAGAGTTTGGTACGAAGTGGGTCGGGTTGAGGCCATATTGCGGGTCAACCCGCAGCCCGTAATGAAGTGGGGTAAGTTTGAGGTAGTCCCACTAGGTAATAGGGTCACGAGGGTGCTAGGCCCAAGTTTAGGTAACCATCGTATGAGTTCGTGAATGCGTTCGACCTGAATCGGATCGTTAAGGCCGGGAATGGCCTTAAATCGAGTGAGGCTAGTAAGATGACCAAGTTTGGAGGTGGTAACTCCAAGGTTTTGGAAACTGAAGCGATGACGGAAATGTGGTACATGTACTATAGGGAGTTTGGGTACGAGAAGGGTACGACGAGTAAGGGAAGAAGCGAACATGTGTTAAGAGAATAGAAGTGATCGTTTCTTTTGTGAAGTGAAGGTGCGAAGGGAGTATCTTTTAGACCATGGGTGGGAGCTTTTGTGATGTTAGAGGTGATTCCTCGTTGACTTGGATTTAAGTATTGCGCGTGTGTTATATTATGGCCAGGTGTGGCATAATTGGTTATGTAAGTATAGTAGTGAAGACTATACCGACACATGTGTTTGAAGACTTAGAAGGAACATTCGGGACGAATGTTTCTAAGGGTGGAAGAATGTTACACCCCGTAGTTCCAGGGTATGTATATGAGGACGTACGTACGAGAATACGACATAAAAATTGGAAAGGAAGAAAGATGTGATTTTTCGACAGAAAAGTTTCCGGATTTTGTGAAGGAAAAAGGTTTATTATTTAGAATTGGATTCTCAACTTTGGTATTTAAGACTTTAAGAATTTATAAGAATTATGGATTTTATTTTCCGGAATTGGTCACGTGGGGCCCACGGGAGGAATTTACGGTTTTGTGGGGCCCACTTTATTTTCGGATTTTTGGCATTACGGATATTTTCGGAAGATGAAATATTTTGGACGAGTAGGAGGGCGACACATGGCACCCCCATGTGGCCCTATGGCCGAATTGGTGTGCCACTTGTCATATGGGACATTTTTAGGGAGACATGTGGCTAGCCACATGTCTCAATTTTGTGGAGGACATATGGTTGGTAGAATCCACACACACATGTCCCCAATCTTCACCATACACATGCTTGAATCTTGGCCATTGAATGTCCTATAAATACCCCCTTAAGTTGCAAGACTTCTTCATCACTTAAACAACTTCCAAGTCACAAAATACTCCCTTTGAAATTCTCGCCCAACCCCACCTTGTGTAGAAATTATTCTATTGTTGTGGTATAATCCCAAATACCTTAGCCTTGTATCCCTAGTAGTATTCTAAAGTAATCCCAACATAAGAGCCCGAAAATACTACTTTATTCCAATAGTCGCAAAATGAAACCCTAGGGAAATCTTCATAGCTTGGATGAAGTGTTAAGAGAAGTTGTTTAGAAACTTCTAAGGGTCGCTTGGAGCGGATTGGAGCGTAAGGATTTGGAGCTAAACGTTGCTCAGGATCGACTTATAATCTTGGATAATTTTGGGCTTATCGAGGTAATGATCTATGTCCTTCTATTGTAATTGGAAATTACATATTGTAGTAGTTTATAATTGAGTAAGATATATGGAAGGATGATTAAAAAGAATTGAACTGTATTTACATTGGACTGTATTTACAGTAGACTGTAGTATTACTGTGGGGCAGTTTTGTACACGTCCTGTAGGCGTGTAATCCCCTTGGAGTTGTTGGCTTGGTAGCGGGCCTTGTTATAGGAGGGTATTTATGTGATTGCGGGGGGGAGGTGCTACCCAATTTTCCGTAGAATAAGGAACTGTATACTTAGAATGTTCTACGAAGAGAGTTAGAAGTTGATAGATGTGTTGTGGTTATTATAGGTCGTTATTCTGCGCCCGGTGTCACGACCCAACCTCGGGCCCGCGACTGGTGCCTTACCCCGGGCACCCTAGTTATACAACATCTGAGAAAATCAGCGGAAAAAAAAACTTAAACATGAACAAGACATAAAATAAGCAATAGGCTAACCAAAACGGTTACCTTCCTGTATATATAAATCAAAATTGAACAGTTAAATCCCTTACAAACCCTGCCCACAACAGTACTACAGACCTCTACGAATTTTATAACAACTATGACGGGACAGGGCCCCGCCATACCCCTGAATGTACAAGAACCTACAAACTCAGGGAATCATACCAAAAGATAAGCCTCCGGAGAAACGGAGCTTCCCAAAATGCTGAACTGTGATCCTATGAGCGAGGATCAACAACCGGTGTACCTCTACCTGCGGCATGAACGCAGCCCCCCGAAGGAGGTCAGTACAACAGGTACCAAGTATGTGAAACTGAAAATACTGTAAATGAAATCATAATAGTCTATATAAAACAGGAGACATGTATGATAACCAAACTACAGTTCACAATATATATTAGCAGTCATGTCAAGTCAGGGACTCACGCCCGTAAAGTCATCACTCAAATATAACCCGGGAATTTAACCCGCACAACGGCCGCATGCCCCGGCATCTTACCTCGGTATAAGCATGGCCATGGAACCATCCTAATGGAAGCATACCCGTGGGCCACCCATCGTGTCAGTATGTCCAAAGGAAATAACAAGATAACAATCATAATGGAAGCATACTCGTGGGCCACCCATCGTGTCAGTATGTCCAAAGCAAATAACAGAATAACACTCCTAATGGAAGCATACCCGTGGGCCACCCATCGTGTCAGTATGTCCAAAAGGAAATAACAAGATAACAATCATAGTGGAAGCATACTCGTGGGCCACCCATCGTGTCAGTATGTCCAAAGCAAATAACAGAATAAAACTCCTAATGGAAGCATACCCGTGGGCCACCCATCGTGTCAGTATGTCCAAAAGGATCGATATAGTGGAAGCATACCCGTGGGCCACCCATCGTGTCAGTATGTCCATCAATCAACCAGATAGCCGACCCTCCAACGAGAGACGCGGTAGCACAGAAACACAACACTTGCACAACAAAAGCTATCACCACAAGCATAGGCAAGTTCAACATACTTTTAGACATTCTTTTTATGAACACAAATCCGGGTTTTAACCCCAAGGTACTACGTATTTTAACTATTTAAAAGATCCATTTCTTTCACAAAAAGTCACACGATACCCGTAGTATCAAAAATAGAGTAACTGTCTTTGTAAGTAAACCAAAACAATTTTCATACTTTCTTTTTAAACCAAATCATTTCTCCCTTTAAAGTCCAGTTACCATTTTAAATCCAATAATAAAACCATCCTTTTGTTTTCATACAGTCGTTATAACTAACTTCCCATAAAGCTATTATAACACTTTATGTTTTAAACCAATACACTTCAAATTCCTCAAGTCTCATTTCTTTTAGAAAACAAGTTCCTTACTTTGGAATTTAAGAAAAATCAATACTTGTTATTAATGATCTTATTAAAGCAGCCATGATCTAGGAAATGTAATACAATTTTGTCTTATCTTAGCTTCTATGCAGATGGAGGTTTCTACTGGTTTTAATATAATTAATTATTTGTCAATACATTTTCCTTTATTAACGCTGCAGTGGTTTGTTCGATACTTATTCTCATTTCCGAAATCAATATAACTTATTCCTTTTAAAACTCAATTACCCATTTATCATAAATGCGGTTTCACAACTTTTTAACACAAACCAAGTCCTTAATATTTCACATCAAGTCATTTATAAGTCAAGTCTCTTATCTTTTAAAAACCACAGACCATTTCTTTACCTACATAAAGTTGTTATAACAAACTTCCCATAAAGTCGTTATAACACTTTATGTTTTAAACCAATCAAATTCGTTTAGCACACGTACGTCTACCGTACTACATAGTTCACACAATCATGCTAGAAAAGATAGGAAGAGGTTCACATACCTCGCGACGATTATCGACAATTAGCAAAACGCTCCAAAGTACTATCACTCTGCTAGCCTTTTCCACCCTTCAAGTAGAATACGCTACTCGTAGTACTTCCACCTATAATGGCCATAAAATGTCTATCAACTTCTAGATCTCTTCGTAGAATATTCTAAATACAAGATTCCTTATTCTACGGAAAATTCTGCACCTCCCCCCCGTAACCACATAAATCTCCTCCTCAATCAAGGCCCGCTACCAAGCCAACAACTCCTGGGGTTACACGTCTAACCTGGACGTGTACAACATCGCCCACAATAATACTACAAGTCTACTGTAAATACAGTTCAATTCTTATCCATATTCATTCTACATATAGTATACTCAACTATACATTACTACAACATGTAATATCCAATTACAATAGGGGGACAAAGATAATTACCTCGATGAGCCCAAAATTATCCAAGATTATAAGTCGATCCTGAGCAACGTTTAGCTCCAATTCCTTACGCTCCAACCCGCTCCAAGAAACCCTTAGAAGTTTCTAAACAGCTTCTCTTAACACTTCATCTAAGCTATAAAGATTTTTCTAGGGCTTCATTTTGCGACTATTGGAATAAAGTAGTATTTCCGGACTTCTTAGTATTGAAATAACTTTGGAATACTACTAGGAATTTAGGCTAAGGTATTTGGGATTTATACAACAATACTTGAAGTATTTCTACACAAAGTGGGGGGGGGCGGGGTGTTGGACGAGAACACCTAAGGGGAGGGAGGGGGAATTTTTGCCTTGGAAAAATATTTCAAGTGAGGGATGAATAAAGTCTTGCAACAAGGGGGGTATTTATAGAGAAATCAATTGCTAGGATCAAAGTAAGTGTATGGTGAGGATTTGGTCCATGTGGGAGTGGAGTCCTCCAACCAAGTGTCCACCACAACAATGAGACATGTGTCCACCACAAAAATTGGACAAGTGGCTTGCCACTTGTCCACCAAAAACGTCCAACACTTGTCCTCCAACCATTCGGCCAACATGGCCACATGGGGGTGACACGTGTTGCCCCCCTACTCGTCTAAAATATTTCATCTTCCGAAAATATCCGTAATGCCGAAATCTCGAAAATAAAGTGGGCCCCACAACCCGTAAATTTTCCCCGTGGGCCCCACGTGACCAATTCCGGAAATAAAATTCCATAATTCTCAAATATTCCAAAAAGTCCGAATACCAAATCTGGGAATCCAATTCCCATTAATGAACCTTTTTCCTTCACAAAATCCGGAAACTTTTCCGTCGAAAAATCACATCTTTCTTCCTTTCCAATTTTTGTGTCGTATTCTCGTACGAACGTCTTCGTATACATACCATGGAACTACGGGGTGTAACATTCTTCCCCCCTTAGAAACATTCGTCCCGAATGTTCCTTCTAAGTCTCAAAACATACATGTGCTGGTATAGTCTTCACTACTATACTTACAAAACCACTTATGCCACACCTGGCCATAATATAACACATGCGCAAAACTCCAATCCAAGCCAACGAGGAATCACCTCTAACATCACAGAAGCTTCCACATATGGTCTAAAGGATACTCCCTTCGCATCTTCACTTCACAAAAAAATGATCTCTTTTATTCTGTTAACACACGTTCACTCCTTTCCTTACTCGTCATACCCTTCTCGTACACCCGAACTCTCTCTAGTACACGTACTATACTCCAGTCATTGCTTCAGTTTCCAAAACCTCGGAGTCACTACCTCCAAACTTGGTCATTTTACTAGCCTCAAATTCCTTTAAGGCCCTTCCCGGCTTTCACGATCCAATTCTGGTCGAACGCATCCACGAACTCGTACAACGGTTACCTAAACTTGGGCCTTGCACCCTCGTGATCCTACCACCTGGCGGGACCACCTCGAACTGACCCCACCTCATTTCGGGCTGCGGGTTGACCCGCGATCTGGCCTCAACCCGACCATTATCGCGCCAAACTCTCGTTCCCCGATCCGGAACAATCTTACTAATTCACGTCATGAAAGCTACCATTTCTATCTCAAACTACCCATGGAATTATCACATAAAACTCCACGTATACTATGCACTCCGACAAAGATTAACCGTAAAGTCTTTTACTCAAGACGACCTTACATCTAAGGTCTCAACTGTCAAAAATTCTAAGGTTCACAATTGTCTCATCCCCAGACTTACCCTTTTTCTAACCAGGCTTCTAACTCATATTTTACCACAATCCAACCAAACATAATACTAAACACATCATCATAACATCAAAACAAACTAGTCTCTAAAGGGTTAAGGATATACCTGAAAATCAAATAGGCGGTTCAAAGGACCGCTAAAACTGGGAACTTCCACCGCGACCTCTGCCGTAGCCTGCCAGTGTATGAACATCCTGCCTAGCTATGGAAGGTGAAGAACTTGCAACTGATCCCGTAGTCTATGCTATCCCACTAGTGCCACCTCTGGTCGGACAGTTTCTCGCAAAATGGCCCTGCTGGCCGCATGTAAAACAAACTCCCAAACTAGCACGACACTCCCCACAATGGAGCCTACCACAACGTTTACAACGAGGTAGGGGGGGCTTCACCTAGCTAACACCCCTGCTCCCCCAAAAATCTGAACCCTTGGAGCCCTGACCTGCTCCTGAATACTCCCGACGTCCTGAAGACTGTGGAGGACCACTCAATCGGATGAGGTATATATTGATCACGCGGAGCCGCCTCGAAAGTTACCAAAGGACCCTGCTGTCTTGGCCCTCTTATGCTGATCATGGTCCCTACGTCGGTCTCTACGTTCCTCCATCCCCTGTGCATAAGCCTGTATACGGGCAATGTCCATGCCCGCCTGAAGAGCTACACCCGAGAAAGCCTCTGCCAAGTAGTCATCGAGCCCCGTGACGTAGCGGTGCACTCTGTCCTCCATATTTGCCACTAATGCAGGGACATATCGAGCCAACGAGTCTAACTCCACGTTGTACTCCCTAACCGTACGCCCTCTCTGTCTCAGCATCAGAAATCTGTCGGCGCGTGCTCTCCTCATCTGCGGAGGCAAGAAATGGCTGAGAAATGCCTCCGAGAACTCGTCCCAAACAGCTGGAGGCGCATGCTCCCCCCGGAAAAGCTCCCACGAATCAAACCGATCATCGCAGATCACGCGGCCGACGCGAACCTAAGACCACCGACTCGGTCTCGGCCTTGATCACTCTACGATCCGTCAGAATCGCTTGATGAACTCCTGCGGATCATCCTCAGGCCTCGATCCATAGAACACTGGTGGACTGCAACTTAAGAAGTCCCGAAGTCTCCAACTATCGGCTGCTGGGTGCCTTCACGGCATCACCGGCTCCGTCATCCTCAAGTCTCGCCATAAACCTAACTAGTAATCGCCATCTCCTTGTAACCCATATCCTCTTTCTCGCCGGGTGGAGGCTCTCGAATATCGTGGCCTCAGTAGCTACTGCTGCTGCTCTAAACTCTGTTGGGGCTGGCGGCATCGTAGAATCCGCCGTCTGTAGCACCACCTCAGGTAAAGACTGGGCCTGTGCCCTTGTAAACCTCTGTGCTCTACTCGCAGCTCCCTCTGCTGCCTTGCCCTTCTGGGCCCTGGTTGCCTTGCGCGGAGGCATCACTGTTATAAGAGAATACGTCAGAGGGAGTCCAACTTATCACACAGCTCTAAGGCACGATCTCAGAGTGAGAAGAATGGAAACCAATCCTAAATATCCTGTAACCTCCTGATTATAGATGTGGTGCACAACACACCGATAATCAAGACTCTACTAGACACGGTCTGTAGACGCTTTCCGAGGATTAACTGCTCTGATACCACTTTTGACACGACCCGACCTCGGGCCCGCGACTGGTGCCTTACCCCGGGCACCCTAGTGATACAACATCTGAGAAAATCAGCGGAAAAAAAAAACATAAACATGAACAAGACATAAAATAAGCAGTAGGCTAACCAAAACGGTTACCTTCCTGTATATATAAATCAAAATTGAACAGTTAAATCCCTTACAAACCCTGCCGACAACGATTTATGCACCTCTACAATTTTATAACAACTATGATGGGGCGGGGCCCGCCATACCCTGAATGTACAAGAACCTACAAACTCGTGGAATCATACCAAAAGATAAGCCTTGAGAAACGGAGCTTCCCAACGCTGAACGTGATCTCATGAGCGAGGATCAACAACGTGTACCTCTACATGCGGCATGAACGGCCTTCGACGGAGGTCGATAACAGTACCAAGTATGTGGAACTGAAAATCGTAAATGAAATCATAATAGTCTATATAAAGCGAGACATGTATGATAACCAAACTACGATTCACATATATATTAGCGATCGTGTCAGTCAAGGACTCACGCGTAAAGTCATCACTCAAATATAACCCGAATTTAACCCGCAAGACGACGCGTGCGGCATCTTACCTCGGTATAAGTATGGCCATGGAACCATCCTAATGGAAGCATACCCGTAGGACACCCATCGTGTCAGTATGTCCAAAGGAAATAACAAGATAACAATCATAATTGAAGCATACTCGTGGGCCACCCATCGTGTCAGTATGTCCAAAGCAAATAATGTAATAACACTTACAATGGAAGCATACCGTGGGCCACCCATCGTGTCGAGATGACCAAAAGGAAATAACAAGATAATAATCATAGTGGAAGCATACTCGTGGGCCACCCATCGTGTCGAGATGTCCAAAGCAAATAACGTAATAACACTCACAATGGAAGCATACGTGGGCCACCCATCGTGTCGGTATGTCCAAAGGATCGATATCTCGGAAGCATACCCGTGGGTCACCCATCGTGTCGGTATGTCCATCAATCAACGGATAATGGCCTCGGCGAGAGCGGTACGTAAACACAACACTTGCACAACAAAGCTATCACCTGGCATAGGCAAGTTCAACATACTTTTAGACATTCTTTTATGAACACAAATCCGGGTTTTAACCCCAAGGTACTACGATTTTAACTCTTTAAAAGATCCATTTCTTTCACAAAAGTCACACGATACGTAGTATCAAAAATAGAAATGTCTTTGTAAGTAAACCAAAACAATTTTCATACTTTCTTTTTAAACCAAATCATTTCTCCCTTTAAAGTCCAGTTACCATTTTAAATCCAATAATAAAACCATCCTTTTGTTTTCATAAAGTCGTTATAACTAACTTTCCATAAAGCTATTATAACACTTTATGTTTTAAACCAATACACTTCAAATTCCTCAAGTCTCATTTCTTTTAGAAAACAAGTTCCTTACTTTGGAATTTAAGAAAAATCAATACTTGTTATTAATGATCTTATTAAAGCAGCCATGATCTAGGAAATGTAATACAATTTTGTCTTATCTTAGCTTCTATGCAGATGGAGGTTTCTACTGGTTTTAATATAATTAATTATTTGTCAATACATTTTCCTTTATTAACGCTGCAGTGGTTTGTTCGATACTTATTCTCATTTCCGAAATCAATATAACTTATTCCTTTTAAAACTCAATTACCCATTTATCATAAATGCGGTTTCACAACTTTTTAACACAAACCAAGTCCTTAATATTTCACATCAAGTCATTTATAAGTCAAGTCTCTTATCTTTTAAAAACCACATACCATTTCTTTACCTACATAAAGTTGTTATAACAAACTTCCCATAAAGTCGTTATAACACTTTATGTTTTAAACCAATCAAATTCGTTTAGCACACGTACGTCTACCGTACTACATAGTTCACACAATCATGCTAGAAAAGATAGGAAGAGGTTCACATACCTCGCGACGATTATCGACAATTAGCAAAACGCTCCAAAGTACTATCACTCCGCTAGCCTTTTCCACCCTTCAAGTAGAATACGCTACTCGTAGTACTTCCACCTATAATGGCCATAAAATGTCTATCAACTTCTAGATCTCTTCGTAGAATATTCTAAATACAAGATTCCTTATTCTACGGAAAATTCGAAGACCTCTGTCACGACCGACCAGGATCGCGATGGCGCCTACTGGGCACCATTACAGGTAAACATCAGAGAAAATCAGCGGAACATACATGAAACTTAGAAATAAAACATCGTAAGTAAAACAACAGGTTAGCCGATAGGCTACCTTCCCGAACATATATAAAAACAACCAAGCGATTTGCCTCTTTCTTTTACAAACGACCCACGTATGTGAATACAGACCTCACAGGAATAACAATCGAACAACTATGGCGGGACGGGGCCGCCATACCACGAATATACATGAATCTACTACCTCGTGGAAGCAGTACAAGAGATAAGCCTCGGAGCAAATGGAGCTTTTCTCAAAATCAACCGAGATCCATGAGCAAGGATCACCAACATGGGTACCTAAAACTGCGGGCATGAACGCGGCCCAGAAGGTCGATATAACAGTGCAGAATATGGAACAGAATATAACGTCTGATAAACAAATCATAATCGTACAAAAGAATGACAAGGACAAGTATAAAAATACATACGGATCTGTGGTGTCATTACCACACATGAACTTAATCGTACCTTATTATCCTTTCCATTCCCGATAAAAGTTATAGTCACATTCTTACGTACATTATTTAGAAAAAGAATCATTAAGTTCATTACCATATAACTTACTTATCTTTCATAACATAGTCCGCCCACTACGGAGGACACATATACTACGCCCGATACGGGACGCGATCAAGTCACACTAATATCAAAGCATGCGTGGAATCCCAATCATCGGCGGACTATTAGTGTAAAATATAACCACGTGACGCGCGTGGCATCCCACCTCACGGCGTACACATACAATACATATATATATATCCCGCGGTGGAATCACATCATCAAGCGATACCGGTATAATAATACACCAATAGGCATACATGAACACCAAGTCCCACGGTGGTATAGCGTCTTGGGGTCTACCCTCACTTATACTCTTACCCCGGAGTAGGTGGTAAAGCGGTGGTATAGCATCTTGGGGTCTACCCTCACTTATACTCTTACCCCGGAGAAGGTGGTATAACGTCTTGGGGCTTGCCCGCCGTTTATACTCTTACCCTATCTCGTAGGTCGTCAAACAACACATAAAGCGGGTGGTGCAGCGTCTTGGGGTTTACCCTCACTTATACTCTTACCACGGAGAAGGTGGTATAACGTCTTGGGGCTTGCCTCATTTATACTCTTACCCTATCTCGACCGACCATCAAACAAGACATAAGCACTACCATGTCTTTTATAAAATCCGGAATTTAACCCGAGTGCTACAAATAACGGAAGCATACAGTGGAATCCCACATCATCGATGCGTCGCCCAAGTAACTTATAACAAGGCAGTAC
The DNA here is from genome assembly GCA_029844215.1 of Przewalskia tangutica. Lineage (NCBI taxonomy): Eukaryota > Viridiplantae > Streptophyta > Magnoliopsida > Solanales > Solanaceae > Przewalskia > Przewalskia tangutica. The sequence continues at coordinate 42,667,168 of CM056722.1, read as the reverse complement.
CCTCGGCCAGAGAGTCGCGGCATCGTAATAAAACATAATACTTGCACTCAAAGGCTATCACCAGACACATAGGCTAATTCTCAATTAACAAGCCAAAGTACTTATCGGGCACAAATAGAATAATTCTCATTTAACAAGCCAAAGTACTTATCGGGCACAAATAGAATAATTCTCATTTAACAAGCCAAAGTACTAATCAAGGCATCACATAGAATTATTCTCAATTAAACAAGCCAAAGTACTTATCGGGCACAAATAGAATAATTCTCATTTAACAAGCCAAAGTACTAATCAAGGCATCACATAGAATTATTCTCAATTAAGCGGGCCAAAGTACTACGTGCGTACATTCTTTTCAAAGACTCCTTTCCAAATAAAACTTCCCGATACTAACAACCGTAGTATCAAGTCCTATTCACCTTTCAAGACAAGTCACAATACCTTTTAGAAAATACAATTACGCTTCTAAGTCAAGTGACTTCCTTATTTAAAACCTTAAGCAATTGGTACCTTTAAAACAATTTGCCCTTCCTTAACACAAGTTATTTCTTTGCTTACTCTATTAGAAAACCATTCTCTTAACCTTCCATAAAGCCGTTATAACGACTTCCCATAAAGCCGTTATAACCCTTTATGGTTTAGACCAACACGTTCATTTTATAACCAAGAGACTTCTACTTTTTGAAACCAAGTATTAAATACTTTCAAATAAATTCTCATAACTTTCAAAAATACAAATAGTCTCTTAACCCTTAGAAAACAAGTGACTCCTTTTATTATAAAACCTTAGGCAATTAATGCCTTAAAACAAGTGGCCTTTTCACTAAAATCAAATCACTTATCTTTCCATAAAGCAAATATAACTAACTTCCCATAAAGCCGTTATATTCACTTTATACCTTAGCCCAAAACAATTTCCTATCCAGGACTTATACGTTTAAGCGGAACAAGTATCACATACTTTAAAACTCTTCAAGTCCCTTAACTTTAATAACACTTAAGACATCCTTTATACTTTCAAAGAAGTGAGTTAATCTCCCAACTCACCCGACTTGGCTATTCACAAACTAGTAAAGGATATCAAGGTGTTGTACGTCTACCGTACTACATACGTGCAACTAGTCATGCTCAAAGATAGGAAAAGTTCTACATAGAGTAGATCACACAACTACCTCTTAACTTCTAAGAGTAACAGGAAACATGAAATGATACCACAGGTATATTCCATACATAGAATCATGCCAAAGGAAGGAAGAGGTTCACATACCTCGCGACGATTGTCGACAAGTAGCAAAATGCTCCAAAGTACTTCAACCTTGAGCTATTCCATTCTTCAAGTGGGATACGCTATACTTAGTACATCAACCTATAATGGTCACCATCGTCCATTAACCTCTTACTTCATCGTAGAATATTCTAGGTGCTAAATCGCTAAATTCTACGGAAAATCGGATGACACCTCCTTTGTTTCTACTCACTTTGCCACCTTTTTCAAGGCGAATACAATAACCAAAGCCCCAATTGGCTCACAATTTAGAAGGTGGTCCAATACAAATGAATAACAAACTAATACAAACTACAAGTTCAAATTCGGCCACCTTGAGTTCAACAATACTAATTCTTATCCAATTTCCATTTCAATCCTAACTTGGTAGCATAACATGATATCTAGTCGCAACCAATTATAACTACTATAATCTTCAAGTCAATTACATGCGACGATTCTAATAACGATCAAATTGTATTCCAACTTAACATGACTTACTTTCCATTTCGAACTTAAGCTACAAGTAGTCCATAATACTTATAAACTTCAACTTAACAACTTCATGCTAGCAACATGTAAAGTTAACAACAACAATATAAATAATCTTGTAACACTTTCAAAGAACAAGATTATACCTCAACGAATTGTAATCCAATCTTCAAAACCGAAGTTGCTCCTTAACCTAGAGCCTCATAAAGACACCTCAATCCGATCCTTGATACCCTTAGAACCACACCAACAACTTTCCTTCAAACCTCCATCCAAAACCTAGAAAGCCACTAGGTTTTCACTTTGCGACTAACAGAAAACTATCTTTTCCGAGATTTTTCTATTGAGATATGCCTCTGATACACATAGGGACCTTGGTTTAAAGTGGGAAGATTATTGGATAACAAACAAAAAATTTCTTGTGGGAAGCTAGCCTAACCCGAGAGCACCTCCTTGGATTCTTGAAATTCTTGGAAATTTTTCTAAGTGTCAAACTTGGTCTTGCTACTAGTAGTGTTATATAGAACCTTGGAGGGTCAAGATGCAAACAATTGGGTGGTTTGGATGATCTCTAATTAAAATATCAAGACTTAGGACCCTTTGACTTAGTCAATTTTGTCAAGCTAATTAATTGGAAGACTTAGTCATCCTAAGGCTATGGTCAATGACCATTTTGGCCATGCCTAAAATCGTCCAAGGCATCAATAAGGGGGGTGACAAGTGTCGCCCACCCATTCGTCACAATATTACGTTTTCCGACAATTTCATAATTCCGAGAAATTTTTACAAGTCTCCAATCTTAACACTGTGAGTTCTTACGTACGTTCTTACACCATGTCCTGTAAATACGGGGTGTAACATTCTTCCCCCCTTACAAACATTCGTCCTCGAATGTTCTTTCGGAGTCAAACTTATAATTAGCGACATAGTTCTCTTTCACAACCCCGACATACCAACAATGCCGCGTGACCCTAATACCTTGTACACGCATACGTCCATCACAAGCCCAAAGAGGTTACCTTTTCGCACTTCCAACTCCTTCTAACATACATACATAACTTCCATACCTATTCGGCCTCTAATCTTTGGAGTCACTCATGAAACAATATAAGGTCATTTCAGGCCACTACGGTTCGGTGGGCGTCCCGAACCGTAAAACAATTAACTAGACTTGGGCCTTGCACCGCGTGACCACTGTCACGTGAGGAACTACTACCAACTGATCCCACTCCATTCCAGGCCATGGGAGACCCGTAACAGTCCTCAACCCGACTCGTCGCACTTAACTCTTATCCTTGGTCCGACTTAAAATCTTATTGCGAGAAAACCTTATATACCTAAGGTCTGGCGTGTAATCAATATTCTTAGGCTCGCAATTTCCATGCTCGACCTACCTTATCAGTCCCTCTGCGGGTACAAAAACTTCTCATAAAACCATAACCATGTTTGTCTCGATCACAACAACCATTACATCTTGTATCTGTGCCTTATCCGTATAATTCTCTTAAGCATACTACGGCTTGATCTATTAACATGACATTCCGTTAGGTTCCTTAATATGACTTCTAAGGGTCCACTACCTATCGACGACTCATCCTTTCCCAATTATCTCGAAATAAAACACAAAACCTTGGCGAAAATCCTTTAACTACTCCATACCTTCCCGGTATCTAGTTAGTTTTTTACCAATTCCTGGTACTTTAAAATCATTCTAGGCAACACGCGTCTGACCCTCATACATAACTCCGTATAGATGTATGTCACAATACCAACTATACTATAATCATTACCAACCTGGATACGCAATCCACATAGTCATTCCTGGGTCACTGCTGCCTTTCTCGTAGCTGCAATCAACATAACTCGTTAGGGAGGGACGACTAACAATCTGACTATCGCACGATCTCGAGTGAGAAGAATGGAAACCAATCCTAAATGTCCTGCTGACCTCACGATTATAGATGTGGTGCACAACACACCGATAATCAAGACTCTACTAGACACGATGCGTAGACACTTTCAGAGGACTAATCGCTCGATACCACTTTTGTCACGACCGACCTCGGGACGCGTGGCGCCCTACACGGGCACCCTACAGTAAACATCAGAGAAAATCAGCGGAACATACATGAAACTTAGAAATAAAACATCGTAAGTAAAACAACAGGTTAGCCGATAGGGCTACCTTCCTGAACATATATAAAAACAACCGAAGCAGTTGCCTCCTTTCTTTTTACAAACTGACCCACCATATGTGAATACAGACCTCTAGGAATAACAACTGAACAACTGTGGCGGGACAGGGCCCCGCCATACCACGAATATACATGAATCTACTACCTCGGAAACCGTACAAGAGATAAGCCTCGGAGCAAATGGAGCTTTTCTCAGCGACCGAGATCACATGAGCAAGGATCACCAACATGGGTACCTAAAACTGCGGGCATGAGCGCAGCCCCGAAAGGGTCGATCTAACAGTGCAGAATATGGAACAGAATATAACGTACAGTAAACAAATCATAACTGTACAAAAGAATGACAAAGACAAGTATAAAAATACATACGGATCTGTAGTGTCATTACCACATGAACTTAATCGTACCTTATTATCCTTTCCATTCCCAATAAAAGTTATAGTCACATTCTTACGTACATTATTTAGAAAAAGAATCATTAAGTTCATTACCATATAACTTACTTATCTTTCATAACATAGTCCGGCCCACTACGGAGGGACACATATACTACCCGGCCCAATATGGGACGCGATCAAGTCACACTAATATCAAAGCATGCCCGTGGAATCCCATCACATCGTCGGACTATTAGTGTAAAATATAACCACGTGATGGCGCGTGGCATCCCACCTCACCGGCGTATACATACACAATACATATATATATATCTGCGTGGAATCCCATCACTGCGCCGATCCGGTATAATAATACACCAATAGGCATACATGAACACCAAGTCCCACGGTGGTATAGCGTCTTGGGGGTCTACCTCACTTATACTCTTACCGGAGAAGGTGGTAAAGCGGGTGGTATAGCATCTTGGGGTCTACCTCACTTATACTCTTACCGGAGAAGGTGGTATAACGTCTTGGGGCTTGCCCGCCATTTATACTCTTACCCTATCTCGACCAGGTCGTCAACAACACATAAAGCGGGTGGTGCAGTCTTGGGGTTTACCCTCACTTATACTCTTACCGGAGAAGGTGGTATAACGTCTTGGGGCTTGCCCGCCGTTTATACTCTTACCCTATCTCGTGACCATCAAACAAGACATAAGCACTACCATGTCTTTTATAAAATCCGAATTTAACCCAAGTGCTACAAATAACGGGCATACGTGGAATCCCATCACTGTCGATGCGTCCAAGTAACTTATAACAAGACAGTGGCCCTCCAACCGAGTCGCGGATCGTAATAAAACATAATACTTGCACTCAAAGGCTATCACCAACACATAGACTAATTCTCAATTAACAAGCCAAAGTACTTATCAGGGCACAAATAGAATAATTCTCATTTAACAAGCCAAAGTACTTATCGGGGCACAAATAGAATAATTCTCATTTAACAAGCCAAAGTACTAATCAAGGCATCACATAGAATTATTCTCAATTAAACAAGCCAAAGTACTTATCGGGGCACAAATAGAATAATTCTCATTTAACAAGCCAAAGTACTAATCAAGGCATCACATAGAATTATTCTCAATTAACAGGCCAAAGTACTACGTACGTACATTCTTTTCAAAAGACTCCTTTCCAAATAAAACTTCCCCGATACTAACAACCGTAGTATCAAGTCCTATTCACCTTTCAAGACAAGTCACAATACCTTTTAGAAAATACAATTACGAACCTAAGTCAAGTGACTTCCTTATTTAAAACCTTAAGAAATTGGTACCTTTAAAACAATTTGCCCTTCCTTAACACAAGTTATTTCTTTGCTTACTCTATTAGAAAACCATTCTCTTAACCTTCCATAAAGCCGTTATAACCGACTTCCCATAAAGCCGTTATAACCCTTTATGGTTTAGACCAACACGTTCATTTTATAACCAAGAGACTTCTACTTTTTGAAACCAAGTATTAAATACTTTCAAATAAATTCTCATAACTTTCAAAAATACAAATAGTCTCTTAACCCTTAGAAAACAAGTGACTCCTTTTATTATAAAACCTTAGGCAATTAATGCCTTAAAACAAGTGGCCTTTTCACTAAAATCAAATCACTTATCTTTCCATAAAGCAAATATAACTAACTTCCCATAAAGCCGTTATATTCACTTTATACCTTAGCCCAAAAACAATTTCCTATCCAAGGGACTTATACGTTTAAGACGGAACAAGTATCACATACTTTAAAACTCTTCAAGTCCCTTAACTTTAATAACACTTAAGACATCCTTTATACTTTCAAAGAAGTGAGTTAATCTCCCAACTCACCCGACTTGGCTATTCACAAACTAGTAAAGGATATCAAGGTGTTGTACGTCTACCGTACTACTACGTGCAACTAGTCATGCTCAAAGATAGGAAAAGTTCTACATAGAGTAGATCACACAACTACCTCTTAACTTCTAAGAGTAACAGGAAACATGAAATGATACCACCGGTATATTCCATACATAGAATCATGCCAAAGGAAGGAAGAGGTTCACATACCTCGCGACGATTGTCGACAAGTAGCAAAATGCTCCAAAGTACTTCAACCTTGAGCTATTCCATTCTTCAAGTGGGATACGCTATACTTAGTACATCAACCTATAATGGTCACCATACGTCCATTAACCTCTTACTTCATACGTAGAATATTCTAGGTGCTAAGTCGCTAAATTCTACGGAAAATCGGACAGCACCTCCTTTGTTTCTACTCACTTTGCCACCTTTTTCAAGGCCGAATACAATAACCAAACAGCCCCAATTGGCTTACAATTTAGAAGGTGGTCCAATACAAATGAATAACAAACTAATACAAACTACAAGTCCAAATTCGGCCACCTTGAGTTCAACAATACTAATTCTTATCCATTTTCCATTTCAATCCTAACTTGGTAGCATAACATGATATCTAGTCATGACGATTATAACTACTATAATCTTCAAGTCAATTACATGCGACGATTCTAATAACGATCAAATTGTATTCCAACTTAACATGACTTACTTTCCATTTCGAACTTAAGCTACAAGTAGTCCATAATACTTATAAACTTCAACTTAACAACTTCATGCTAGCAACATGTAAAGTTAACAACAACAATATAAATAATCTTGTAACACTTTCAAAGAACAAGATTATACCTCAACGAATTGTAATCCAATCTTCAAAACCGAAGTTGCTCCTTAGCAACCTAGAGCCTCATAAATACACCTCAATCCGATCCTTGATACCCTTAGAACCACACCAACAACTTTCCTTCAAACCTCCAATCCAAAACCTAGAAAGCCACTAGGTTTTCACTTTGCGACTAACAGAAAACTATCTTTTCCGAGATTTTTCTATTGAGATATGCCTCTGATACACAGAGGGACCTTGGTTTAAAGTGGGAAGATTATTGGATAACAAACAAAAACTTTTCTTGTGGGAAGCTAGCCTAACCCGAGAGCACCTCCTTGGATTCTTGAAATTCTTGGAAATTTTTCTAAGTGTCAAACTTGGTCTTGCTACTAGTAGTGTTATATAGAACCTTGGAGGGTCAAGATGCAAACAATTGGGTGGTTTGGATGATCTCTAATTAAAATATCAAGACTTAGGACCCTTTGACTTAGTCAATTTTGTCAAGCTAATTAATTGGAAGACTTAGTCATCCTAAGGCTATGGTCAATGACCATTTTGGCCATGCCTAAAATCGTCCAAGGCATCAATAAGGGGGGTGACAAGTGTCGCCCACCCATTCGTCACAATATTACGTTTTCCGACAATTTCATAATTCCGAGAAATTTTTACAAGTCTCCAATCTTAACACTGTGAGTTCTTACGTACGTTCTTACACCATGTCCTGTAAATACGGGGTGTAACACCCCCCCCCCCCCCCCCCCGTAACCACATAAATCTCCTCCTCAATCAAGGCCATTGCCAAGCCAACAACTCACAGGGGTTACCGTCTAACGGACGTGTACAACCGTGCGATAATACTACAAGTCTACTGTAAATACAGTTCAATTCTTATCCATATTCATTCTACATATAGTATACTCAACTATACATTACTACAACATGTAATATCCAATTACAATAGGGGGACAAAGATAATTACCTCGATGAGCCCAAAATTATCCAAGATTATAAGTCGATCCTGAGCAACGTTTAACTCCAATTCCTTACGCTCCAACCCGCTCCAAGCAACCCTTAGAAGTTTCTAAACAACTTCTCTTAACACTTCATCTAAGCTATAAAGATTTTTCTAGGGCTTCATTTTGCGACTATTGGAATAAAGTAGTATTTCCGGACTTCTTAGTATTGAAATAACTTTGGAATACTACTAGGAATTTAGGCTAAGGTATTTGGGATTTATACAACAAAACTTGAAATATTTCTACACAAAGTGGGGTTGGACGAGAACACCTAAGGGGAGGGAGGGGGAATTTTTGCCTTGGAAAAATATTTCAAGTAGGATGAATAAAGTCTTGCAACAAGGGGGGTATTTATAGAGAAATCAATGGCTAGGATCAAAGCAAGTGTATGGTGAGGATTTGGTCCATGTGGGAGTGGAGTCCTCCAACCAAGTGTCCACCACAACAATGAGACATATGTCCACCACAAAAATTGGACAAGTGGCTTGCCACTTGTCCACCAAAAACGTCCAACACTTGTCCTCCAACCATTCGGCCAACATGGCCACATGGGGGTGACACGTGTTGCCCCCCTACTCGTCTAAAATATTTCATCTTCCGAAAATATCCGTAATGCCGAAATCTCGAAAATAAAGTGGGCCCCACAACCCATAAATTTTCCCCGTGGGCCCCACGTGACCAATTCCGGAAATAAAATTCCATAATTCTCAAATATTCCAAAAACTCCGAATACCAAATCTGGGAATCCAATTCCCATTAACGAACCTTTTTCCTTCACAAAATCCGGAAACTTTTCCGTCGAAAAATCACATCTTTCTTCCTTTCCAATTTTTGTGTCGTATTCTCGTACGAACGTCTTCGTATACATACCCTGGAACTACGGGGTGTAACACGCGGCATACTCGACTTGGCTTGTGGATTAAGCCGAAGAGGTATGTGATTCTTCCTATTCTCTTGAGCATGATATTTGTGAAATATATATAGTGCGGTAGACGCACGGGTGTTAAAGGAGTTTAATTTTCCTTTTGTGTCCTTGACTTGATTCTAAAGCTAAGTGACTTGTTATGAAATATTAAGGACTTGAATTATGTTAAAAAGTTGTAAAACCTCATTCGTGAGTAATGGGTTCTTGGTCTTTTAAAGAATAAAGTTATCTTGATTTCGAAAATGAGAATAGTTGTCCTTGGTTAGTTTAAAACATAAAGTGTTATAATAGCTTTATGGGAAGTTAGTTATAACGACTTTATGAAAACAAAATAAGGGTTTTATTATTTGATTTAAAATGATAACTTGACATTTTAAAAGTTGGAGGTTGGTTTCCTTAAAAGATATGAGATAAAGATTATGAGACTGATTTTTGAAAGTAAAGAGACTTGACTTATAAACAACTTGATTTTGGAAAGGAGAAGTAACTTGATTTAAAGGTATAGGTTACTTGTTTTGAAAAGAGTAAGACACTTGGTTTAAAAAGTACCTTGAGTGTGAGTAACTTGCCTATGTTTACTTGTGATAGCCTTTGTTGTGAAAGTATTGTATTTCTATGCTACCGCGTCTCTCGATGGAGGGTCGGTTATCTTATTATATCCTTCGACCTACTGACACGTTGGATGGCCCACGGGTATGGTTCCATTAGGATTGTTGTTCCATAGACTAGCCCTCCATGAGGTTTACTGATACGGCTTGGTATCTGGTAGTTGGTTTTCGTACTTGCCCCCGTCATTGGCATGACGCAGGAGGTATCTGGTAGTTAGCCTTCGTACTTGCCCCGTTCAGTTTTGTGGCGAAGTCTCGTGATTACGGCTTGGTATCTGGTAGTTGGTCTTCGTACTTGCCCCCGTCAGCTACGTGGCGCAGGTGGTATCTGGTAGTCGGCCTTCGTACTTGCCCCGTGTCAGCTTCGTGATACAGTTATATAGTGTTGTTGGTACGGTAGGTATCTGGTAGTTGGCTTTCGTACTTGCCCCGGTCAGTGGATGATGCAGGTTGGTTCTGGTAGCTATGCCTTCGTACTTGCCCCGTACGGTTCTTATGACACAGGTAGGACCTGGTGTTCATGTGTACTCCTTGGTGTTGTTATATCATAGACTGTCGGCAGTGAGGAAGGAATTCCACGGGCATGATTGATATTGTGGGCGTGAGACCCATGGTTATATTTGAGTGATGACTTTGAGGGCGTGAGTCCCTGACTTGACATGACTGCTTATATGTTGTGTACTGTAGTTTGGCTATCATACATGTCTCCTACTTTATATAGACTGTTATGATTTCATTACAGTATTTTCAGTTTCACATACTTGGTACCTGTTGTACTGACCTCCTTCGGGGGGCTGCGTTCATGCCGCAGGTAGAGGTACACCAGTTGTTGATCCTCGCTCTTAGGATCACAGTTCTGCATTTGGAAAGCTCCGTTTCTCCGGAGGCTTATCTTTTGGTATAGTCCCCTGTCATTGTAGGTACTTGTACATTCAGGGGTATGGCGGGGCCCTGTCCCGTCGATGTTGTTATAAAACTCTTAAGTGCAGTAATCTTGTTGTGGCGGGGTTTGTAAAGGATGTAACTGTCCAGGTTCAATTATTTATATATGCAGAAAGGTGACCGTTTTGGTTAGCCTGTTTTGAGTATCACTGTTTATCTTTTATGAGTTTTATTTCCGCTGATTTTCTCTGATATTGTATCACTAGGGTGCCCGGGGTAAGGCACCAGTCGCGGGCCCGAGGTCGGGTCGTGACAATATATCTCATGCTTGTTAAAAAGTAGAGCTACAACAATATGTAATCTTATAACACTTAAGAGAACAAGATTGTTACCTTGACGAGCCTTAATCCAACTTCAAGATCCGAAGTCGCTCCCTAGCAACTTAGCATCTTTCCTTGACATTCAAATCCGCCACTTGAAGCCCTTAGAAGTTCAAAAACAACTTCCCTTCAATTTCCAATCCAAACCTATGAAAGCGACTTAGGTTTTCACCTTGCGACTAATGTAAAAACGACACTTTTTCAGGATCTTTCTATTGAGATACCCTTACAATACCCTTAGGAACCTTGGTTTAAAGTATGGAGATTATTGAACAACAAACAAAAATATTTCTTGTTGAAACCCTAGCAAACCCGAGAGCTTCTCTAGACAAGCACAAGATTCTTGAATTTTTTTCTAAGTATGGGAACTTATCTTGCTAGTAGTATGGTTATATAACAATATGGAGGGTCAAGATTAGAACAAATGGGTGGCTTGGATGCATTTCATTAAAAGATCAAGTCAAGTGGCTCTTTGACTTGGTCAATAAACTCAAGCTCTTAGCTTGCAAGACTTGGTCATCTTTACATTGGTCAAATGACCATTAAACCCATGGTCTAATTCGACCAAGACCAACCAAGGGGTGACACGTGTCGCCCTCCCATTCGTCGCAATATTTCATTTCCCGACATTTCCATAATTCCGATAAATTTTTACTAGTCTCAAATCTTAACATGTTTGAGTTTTTACGTACGTTCTTATAAACATGTCCTGGAATTACGGGGTGTAACAAGAACATCCTTGGTCACCAAGCAAGGCCGAACCCTTTCTCATTTGTCCCCACTTGTCCGAGAAGTTCAATGTAGTTTGTGTCCTTTAGTTATCTTCTAGAATAGTCTATGTCCTACTATAAATAGGATCCTTAGGATATTATAAAAATCAGTTGCAGATGAATAGCAAAACTTGAGTTTTATTCAAATACTAAAGTATTCAACTTGTGTGTTGTCTACCTTAGTTAATCCTTGAGTGGTCCTCCGGTTCTTTGTGAACCAACCCTAAGCCAACGGTCTATCTTAAGGTTATCGGCAACCCTCACTTGGTTAGTACTCAACATTGTACTTAAACCTCGGTCTAGTCCTTGTCCAATTGGCCAAACTTATCTTGGTGTCGACTCGAGCATTAAAACCCTCATATCATTACCCTTTCTATATCGACTGTTTTACTTGGTTTGTACTCGGGTTTACACCTATCATCTCATGTTCATTCCTTGTTCAAACCACCATATCATTTCTACCACCATATCCCATATTACCCCATAAACATCCCCCACTAAAGCTCACAATCCGAAACCACCCAAAGTTTCCCGTCCAAACCCGACAACCACAAACAGTCCACAAAACAACCCTCACCGATACCTCATTATTTCAGTAAACTTCCGACATCCTCCACCACCGAACCAACAAATCCCGACCACTAGAACAACCCTCAACGTGTCTACAATAACACCATAAAATACCTAAACCCAACTGTTACACCCCGTAATTCCAGGACATGAATAAGAGAATAGACACGAGAACTTGAAAATTGGTACGAAAGAAAGAATTGTTTTTCCGAAGGAAAATCTTCCGAACGTCGGAAAGGAAAAATGTTCGTTGATGGGAATTAGATTCTCAAAATGCATTATTTGAGGAGTATATAATTTATTATTATTGTGGAAATGTATTTTACGGATTTGGTCACGTAGGGCCCACCCGAGAAATTTTACGTTTTGTGTGGCCCACGAGGATTACGAAATTCTATGGAATAATGGGAGGGTGACACGTGTCACCCCCTACTTAGGCTTGTTCGAAATATGCCAAGGGAAAAATGGTCATTTGACCAAAGTGTAGATGACCAAGTCTTGCAAGCTAAGAGCTTGAGATAATTGACTAAGTCAAGAGCCCACTTAGCTTGATATTTAAAGATCTTCATCTAAGACCACACAAGTGTTATAATCTTTACCCTCCATTGTTTTATATATACTACACTAGTGCAAGACAAGTCTTCAACACTTAAAAAAAATTGAAGGAACTTTGAGCACACTTTAGGTGCTCTCGGCTTTGAGGCTATTCCACACAAAAAAAATTGCAATTTTGGATCATAATTCACAATACTTTAACCCAAGGTTCCTAGGGGTATTTTAAGGATATCTCAATAGAAAGATCCCGGAAAAACGACGTTTTCACGTTAGTCGCAAGGCGAAAACCTAAGGTGTTCTTCAACTTTGAAGATGGAACTTGAAGAGCAGTTCTTCATGAGCTTCTAAGGAGTACTTGGAGCGGATTGGAACATAAGAAGAGGAGCTAAAAGTTGCTAAGGATCGACTTTTACGCTTGGACATTATTAGGGCTTATTGAGGTAAAATCTTCATCTTCTTAATGTAATTGAAGATTACATGTTATAGTAGTTAAGAAATGAGCATGTGGTATATAGAATGAAGTTTGAAAAGATTTGGATCATGTCGACATGTTAAAACCGAAAAATGGACAAGTTAGCCTTTAATGTTGTAATCAATTTGGTCAATAGTTACAATCGTCGCATATTAAGGAAGAAAGGATTTATAGTTGTTGTAATTGTTATTATGTATGTAACATATTGGAATAACAACTTGGATTGAAAAAGGAATTGAAAGGAAATTGATAATTGTTGTGACAATGGTAGCCGATTATGGCTTGGAAATATTGGACAGTTTTATATTGATTGTGGGGTAGAATTTTACACGTCCTATTAGGCGTGTAATCCCCTTTGTATTTGCTGAATTGTTGGGCCTTAAATGTGGCGTTTGGTTATTGATTTTCGGGCCTTGAAAAAGGTGGAAAAGTACGTAGAAACAAAGGAAGTGCTGCCCGATTTTCTGTAGAATAAGAGACCTTACACTTAGTATGATTCTACGTTAAAATGTGAGGAGTTGATAGACATGTTATGATTAATATAGGTTGAAGTACTACGAGTAGCGTATTCTACTTAAAGGATGGAATAGATATCAAGGTTGAAGTACTTTGGAGCATTTTGCTACTTGTCGATAATCGTCGTGAGGTATGTGAACCTCTTCCTCCTTCTGGAATGATTCTATGTATGAATTATACGTGTGGTGTTATTTCATGATTCCTTCTACTCTTAGAAGTTAAGAGGTGCATATGTTGATTTACTCTATGTGAAAGTTATTGTCACGCCCCGAACCCCGGGCCCGTGACTGGTGCCCTACCTGGGCACCCTTCTACCTTAACAACTAAGTAAAACTGCGGAATTTAAATAACACCTCTTTTTTTAAAAAAAAAAACCCACATACGTGCAACGGCAAAGCCGACAAGGCTGCCATAATATATAAACAAAAGACACTACACTGTACATGAGTCCAATCCCACATATGAATACAATCCTCTAAGAGTTATACTGAACTATGACGGGACAAGGCCCCGCCGTACCCATAGCTGTACAAAAGCCTGTACTGAAAGAACTTATACCAAAAAGATAAACTCCCGAACTGAAGGAGCTATCCAAAAACTCTGAGCAGGGTCCTACACCTGCCGATCACCAAACTGCGTACCTAAACCTGCGGCATGAACGCAGCCCCCCGAAGGAGGTCAGTACGAAGAATGTACCAAGTATGTGAAACGATGAAATCGTAATGAAATCATAACAGTCTAAACAAAGCAGGAGACATGTATGATAGCCAACCTACAGTACATAATACATAAGCAGTCATATCAAGTCAGGGACGCATGCCCTCAAGTCATTTCTAAAATATAACCATGGGTCTACGCCCATAATATCAATCATGCCCGTGGAATCCTTCCTCACTGCCGGCAGTCCATGATATAATATAACACCAATAGGCACACATGAACACCAAGTCCCACCTGTGTCCTAAAAGCATGCGGGCAGTAGGAAGACGGCGGTGGTAAGCGAGTATAATGTCTTGGGGTTTACCTCATTTATACTCTTACCACGGAGAAGGTGGTATAGCGTCTTGGGGTTTACCCTCACTTATACTCTTACCCTATCTCGACCGACCATCAAACAAAACAAGTAGGGGTATAATGTCTTGGGGTTTACCTCATTTATACTCTTACTGGAGAAGGTGGTATAGCGTCTTGGGGTTTACCTCACTTATACTCTTACCCTATCTCGTGACCATCAAACAAAACAAGCGGGGTATAATGTCTTGGGGTTTACCACTCATTTATACTCTTACCGGGAGAAGGTGGTATAGCGTCTTGGGGTTTACCCTCACTTATACTCTTACCTATCTCGACCGACCATCAAACAAAGCAAGCGGGGTATAATTTCTTGGGGTTTACCTCACTTATACTCTTACCCTATCTCAATCGTCAAACAAAACATAAGCACTACCATGTCTCTATAAAAATCCGGAATTTAACCCAAGTACTACAAATAACGGAAGCATACAGTGGAATCCCCATCAGTGTCGATGCGTCCAAGTACTTACAACAAGACCGTGACCTCTCCAACCGAGTCGACAACGTAATAAAACATAATACTTGCACTCAAAGGCTATCACCAGCACATATAGGCAATTCTTCATTAAAGAAGCCAAAGTACTTAGCAAGGCAGACTTAGAATAATTCTCAATTAATCAAGCCAAAGTACTTATCAAGGCACACTTAGAATAATTCTCAATTAATCAAGCCAAAGTACTTATCAAGGCACACTTAGAATAATTCTTAATTAATCAAGCCAAAGTACTTATCAAGGCACACTTAGAATAATTTTCAATTAATCAAGCCAAAGTACTACGTACGTACATTCTTTTCAAAAGACTCCTTTTTATGTAAATCCCAAGATACTAACACCCGTAGTATCAAGGTGTGTCTATTTTTCAAAGTAAGTTACTACACTTTTAGAAAACTCATTTCAAAGCTTGAAATCAAGTAACTTCAAATTTTCACAATCAAGGCAATTTATGCCCATTAATTAAAATAGACAACTTTCTAAAACCTTCCATAAAGCCGTTATAACCAACTTCCCATAAAGCCGTTATAACCCTTTATGGTTTTTAGACAATTTCATTCCTTTTATAACCAAGAGACTTATACTTTTAAAACCAAGTATCACATACTTACTAATCAAGTTCTTAACTTTCAAAATACTTCAAGTCTCTTAATATTTAGAAAACAAGTTTCTACTACTTTTAAACCTCAAGTAACTCACACCTTTAAAACAAGTTACTTCTCTTAAATCATGTCATTTCTCCTCTCTTTAAACAATTAAGTAAATCACTCCTTTGACTCCCCTAAAGTCATTATAATGACCTTTAGGTTTTGGAACTAAGGCACTAGCCAAAAGGTTTGGAAACCACTTCCTTTTCAAGACTCTATGTACTTTAAGTAAAATACTTTCACTTTTAAGAATCCAACTTCACTAAGGCAATGGATTATACAACTTACAATTTACACATCAAAGTACAATCAGGAAGTTCATAGAACAAATTCTATATTAGGCAATCCAAGTACAACCAAGGAATGAATCATTTAAGGAGTGGAACTTACTTTCTTTATCCTAAGGAATCATGCTAGAAGAGGAGATAGTTCACATACCTTTTCGGCTAATATCCACAAGCTAAGCCGAATACGCCGTATGTAGAAGTGTCAACCTATAATGGTCACAACAAGACTATCAACTTCTAGTCTCTAACGTAGAATAATACTAAGTATATGGTCTCTAATTCTACGGAAAATCGGACACTTCCTTTGTTTCTACTCACTTTTCCACCTTTTTCAAGGCCGAATACAATAACCAACACGCCACATTTAAGGCTCAAATAACAACCAAACAAAGGGGATTACACGCCTTACAATACGTGTAAAATTCCGCCCCACAATTATACCAACTTAGTCCATAATCAAGCCATTCTCGGCTAACAACATAACCACAATTCAAAGTCTTTTCCAATCCTTTTCAAATTCCATGTTCTATGGTCTAACATGTTATATAGTCATAAACAACTTCAACTACAATTTCTTTCTTATACAACATGCGACGACTTTAAACTAATAATCAACTTGAATTCCAATCTTAAGGCTAAACATGCTAGTTTTCGGATTAGGGTTCCAATAGCCAATACACTAATCCAACTACATAATATATAACTCAAGCTTGCTAATATCCATAGCTACAATCAAAAAGTTAACTTAATTGCTAAAACGACAAAATTTATACCTTTCCAAGCCCTTAAAATTTCCAAGATTCAAAGTCGCGCCTTAGCAATTCTTAGCTCCTTTCCTTAGGTTCCAATCCGCTCCAAACACTCCTTAGAGGCCTATGAAGAACCCATCTTTAAGTTCCAACTTCAAAGTTGAAGAACTCCACAAGTTTCCGCTTTGCGACTAATACGAAAACGCCGTTTTTCCGAAATTTTTCTATTGAGATATCCTTACAATACCCTTAGGGACATTGGGTTAAAGTCTTGTGGCTAATGGATCAAAACTACAAAATTTTGTGTGGAGGGGAGGACTAGGCAGAGCTCTTGAACTCAAGCTCTAGTTTCTCAAATATTTTCTAAGTGTTAGAGACTTAGTCTTGCACTAGCTATGCTTATATAACACATTGGATGGCTTAGATAAAAACATTTGTATTAATTGGATGATAGGGATCAAGCGAATGGCCTCGACTTGGTCAACAATGTCAAGCTCTAGCGAACTAATCTTTTACCTTGGTCAATGACCATTATGCCCTTGCATAAATTCGACCAAGCCATGAGGAGGTGTCACGTGTCGCCTCTCATTCGTCCATAAAATTAGTAACCCTCGTGGGCCCCACAAGCGTAAAATTCCTCGGGTGGGCCCACGTGACCAAATCCATAAAAATAAATTTCCATAAGGTTAAGAGTTCCATACTCTTCAAATAATGCCTTTTGAGAATCCAATTCTCAACAACGAACATTTTTCCTTACCGACGTTCGGAAGATTTTTCCTTCGGAAAAACAATTCTTCCTTTCGTACCGATTTCCAAGTCTTGATTCCTTATGTACATTCTCTTATACATGTCCTGGACTTACGGGGTGTAACATTCTTCCCCCCTTAGAAACATTCGTCCCCGAATGTTCTTAGTCGGTTGTCAAGCTATACAAACTCCGGCATAAACTCTATACTATGTCTAACAGTCAATACATGCACAAGGCCAACGATGCCACGCATGGCCACCACAACATATGTGAACATAATAATGGACCTTCCGTCCGTGGTCCCTTCTCACAAAACTCGAAGGTTACTATCTTCCCAAACACGGGATCCTTAGAGGTTCCTTTCTTTCCTTACTTGTCATACTTCCTCGTACTTTCAAACTCATCTAGTACACGTACAAAATCTTAAATTTTGTTTCTCTTCTCCAATCCTTGGAGTTACTATCCAAACTTGGCCATATAGTTACTTACATTCCCGTTAAGGCTCTTCTCGGTCCTTACGACCTAGTTCCGGTGGAACGCATCCACGAACTCGTAACGATCAACTAGACTTGGGCCTAGCACCTCGTGACCTATCACATAGCGGGACCATTTCTAATCGACATCACCCCATTCCACACTACTGGTGACCGAAATGAGTCCATAACCCGACTCATCGTCACACTTAACTTCTCATTCTTAGTCCAAATAAATCTCTCTTACCTCAAGGTACTTCTCACCCTATCCCCTATACACTAGAGGTTTGTCACATAAGCCAAAGTATTCCCACTGCACATTCTTCCCTATCGGTCTTACACTGTTATGGGGCAATTACTATTTGTGAGCTCTACACAACTATATTCTCAGTTCACTTACCATTCTTGTCAACATTCTTAACTTCTTACTTACTAATCAAGGTATCCCTACCTCTGGGGTACTATCACTTTACAACTCTAGCAATAAAGGGAAAACATATACGCTAGGGTAAAATCTAAATCTATCAACGCACGTATGATTCAAAGGAATCGAAATATACCTGTAACCCTGTGCGATGTCGCCTCCTGATCCTGCCCCGTAGTCACGTCATCTCTGCGGTTCTGTCACGACCCGTTCGGGGCGTGGTCGTGCCTTAGGGCACCAAGTAGTCATACATCAGTAATCGGGAAATATAAAGCAAGACATGAAACGCTTTATAAAATAAGACACGGTTTATGTGAGAAAACATCGCCTTTCGGCATATATATATAAACATGGTTTAGCGATTACATCCGACAACATGCAACATGACTACAGACCTCTAAGGAAATATACAACTATGGCGGGGCGGGGCCCGCCATACCTCGATGTACAAAACTATCTACAACAGGGAGATCATACCCAAAAGTAGAGCCTCCGGAAAAGATGGAGCTCTCGACACCAACGTAGAGATCCTAAGAATGTGGATCTAGCACCTGCTTGCCCTTACCTGCGGCATGAACGCAGCCCCCCGAAGGAGGTCAGTACAACAGGTACTAAGTATATGAAACTGTAAAAATACTTAAATGAAACATATCATTTTAAAAACAGTTTTGCAAGTATGTATGAAACAACCAAGGAAACCGCACATAGTGCCACATCACAAACAAGAGCGTGATAGGTAAATCGTATGTGGTCTTTTCTAGGTGCGAATGATCGGCAGGGCCAATTGCTGTAGTATCACCATGCAAGCCTAATCTCGGACTCCGTAGTCGCATAGGCCAATCACATAGGCCGCATAGGGTATATAACCCCACATCGAGGGTAGCTACTCGGCATCGTCCTGGACTCGTAGTCCGCATGGCCACATAGACCGCATGAGGTATAACCCCGCACACTAACCTGGAACTCCCGTAGCTCCGCATAGGTCCCTTGGACCCGCATGAGGTATTCTCGAATCATGGTCCCAGACCGCCTGAGTCTACCCCGCATCGGAGGGCAGCTTAACCCCCGGTAATATGTCAAGAGGTGAGTGATGTTACACTAACCTAACAGCTTATCGTTAAACAACATAAGCACAACAAGAATACTCTTTTACACAAACGTTACAAGACACTAACACACATAGCATCATATCATGTCTACTTATCAAACCATCTTATTATTCTTTTCACAATTCAATATAAGTCATTATAAACACATAGGCAAGCTTTCTTTTATCAATCTTAAGTGGTTATACTTAACTTCCCATAAAGCTAGTATAACTCTTAAGCTTCTGTTTTAAAAACCAATTAGTTCTCTTCTGTTAAAAATGATTCAGTATTCTTTTGAAATGCTTTGGATCTTTATTATTCGGCTTAAGCGTGAGGCATTCTTAGTAAGTGTTATTCGGGCTTAAGCGTGAGGCATTGCCGTAATTATTATTCGGGCTTAAGTCAAAGACATTGCGTAGTTATTATTCGATTAACACGTATGCGTCACCGTACTACATATATTATAAAATATCATGCTTTAGGAAGAATCACATACCTTGAAAACCACCGCCAAGTTGAATATGTCGCAGAAGTCACCTATAATAGTCACAGACATCTATCAAAGACTACTCGAAGGTCATTCTAAGCAGAGGGTTCACAATTTACGGAAAGTCGGGCGATTTCCCTGCGGTGAGCTATATAAGTCTCATTGTGAAAACGATTCTATATAAGCATAGTTCAATTATTCTTCTTTTAAACCCTTCCACTGTGATAACAGTTCAATTCTATTCTGCAATATTCTTCTAAGTATTTATACTTATACTTATACTACAACAGTAAGTATTCTCTAATTCAAAAGAGGGTTAGGATTAGTTACCTCGGTAAGTCCAATAATATCCTAGATAAAGTCGCGCTGAGCAAGGTTTTGCTCTAAGTTGTATGCTCCAGAAACCTTAGAAGTTCTTCACAACTTCTACTAAGTACTAAGGTATTTGGGCTAGGATATTTTGGGCATTATAACAATACAAGAAGGCAACTTTTCTACCAAGGGAGGGGGGTAGATTTTTGGCTAGGCTAGGGGGGGCCTCGGCCAAACTACTAGGCTAGAGGGGGGGTATTCGGCCAAGGGCCTTCACAAGGGGAGGGGGAGGGGTTGGACGAAAAGGCTACAAAGGGAGAGGAGAGGATTTTCAAGACTTGGAAAGATTTGTGGATGAAGAACTCTTCATCTCTAAGGGGGTATTTATAGGTCAAGAAGTGGCCAACCAATGGCCAAGATTAAGACAAGTGCAAGGCAAGTGCAGGGTGAGGATTAGCTATACACAAATATCCTACCAACTCCTTGACTTGTGCACAAGGCACAAAAAACGTGCCAAGGTATTCCAATTCGTCCAAATGGACGATTTCAAGTCCACAAATTGGAGGGTGCCAAGTGTCGCCCTCCCGTTGGTCCAAAATGTTTCGTCTCTCGGAAAAATCCGCAAAAATTAGAAATGGCATAGCCGTAATTTACCCTACGAAAGCTGTGGAAACGTTTCGTCGGAAAACGATTCTTTTAGCGAGTTGTGCACAAATAAAAACGTTTTGCCTAAACTTTAAGGCTAGACTTTTGTACGTATTCCCTTACGTACATACTCTGGAAATACGGGGTATAACATTCTCCCCTCCTTAGAAACATTCGTCCGGAATGTTCCTTCCCAAGACAGTTAACGATAAGATTCTTCATAAGCGATTTGCAAATGCCACACACGGCCACGTAACAACACTTAGGCGAAAACGATAACGAAAATTTACAAGTAGGAAAGTGAATTACGGAGGTGTGGGAATAGGTGAGGATACTTCGCCTCATGTCCTCCTCGGCTTCCCGTCATCCTCCACGAGCTCGTTCGCCACAAGACTTTGTGGAAGCCACGCCCTTGGTCCGCAGACGCCTAACTCCGACGATCGACTATCGCTATGGGAATCTCCTCATACGATAACCCGCCGATCACTGGACATCGTCAATCGGGTGTACCTAGATGGATCCCGATACATCTCGCCGGATAGATACGTGAAAAACCGGATGCCGCCTCCGGATCGGACGGCAGATTCAACTCATAGGCAACCTTGCCTACCTGCGGACAATCTGAAGCGCCCGATGTACTGAAATTTGAGTTTCCTTCTTCCCGAATCTCATCACACCGCCATGGGTGACACTTTAGAAAACCCAATCATAAACCTCGAACTCAAGATGCCGACGACGATGATCTGCATACGACTTCTGTCGACTCTGAGCTGTCCATAGCCGCTCTCGGATAAGCTTCACCTTATCCACTGCCTGCTGTACCAAATCTGGTCCCACTGCACCTCGCCCACATCGAACCAACCTATAGGCGATCTGCACTTTCTCCCATACAAGGACTCATAAGGCGCCATCCGAATCTTTGGAGTGGTAGCTATTATTATACGCGAACTCAACTAGAGGCAAATGATCCTCCCAACTACCACTGAAGTCAATAACACGGGCTCGCGACATATCCTCGAGAGTCCGGATAGTGCGCTCTGCTGTCCGATGCATGCGTGGATGAAATGCGATGCTCGAGCTCACTGCGTCCTAAACCCCTTCGGAAGGACCTCAGAAGTTAGCCGTGGCGGGCTCCTGTCGGATATGATCGAAGTAGGGACTCATGCGATCGACGATCTCTCGGATGTAAAGTCGGCATAATCCTCGGTAGAAAAAGTCGTCTGACGGGAAGAAAGTGGGCTGATTTAAATCGACTGTCGGCGATAACCCATAGAATCATGTCTCCTGAGTGCGAGGTAATCTGTGATGAAGTCCATGTTGATTACCTCCCACTTCCGGTCGGGATCTCAATCGCAGTAACAAACCACGGGCCTCGGTGCTCTACCTTCACTGCGACAACACGCACCGAGCTACGAACTCGCAACGTCCTCTTCGCCATCCCACCAATACACGGATCTAAGGTCGTGGTACATCTTGGTCGACCCGGATGGATAGAGTAACGCTGTGTGCTTCCCAGAAGAACTGTGCCAAGTCTGAAACATCCGGAACACACGATGCGCCTCAAACCTTAGCACCCCATGGTGCTACCTCAGGACCGCGCCTGCGAAGAGTTGTATCACGATATCGAATCAAAGCTGGATCCTCGGCTGTTGCCTCTTCACTTCGCCGATGATGGAAGACTCGGCAACCTCACGAACTCTAACCCCATCGCTATCGTAATCAATCAAGCGGACACCAGGCTCGCTAATCGGTGCAAATCACGAACCATGTCCTCCTCTCTGTGCACGCATCGATAGGCTCCCCATCGACTACGACTAAGGCATACGCCTGACATTGGCCTTCCGGGTGGTACGGGATATCAACATCGTAATCCTTAAGCAACTCTAACCACCTTCTGCCGTAAGTTCGGCTCCTGCGGTGAAGATATCTTTGGAGGCTCTTGTGTGCGTAAAAATATCCACGTGAACCCATACAAATAGTGCCTCGGATCTTTAAAGCGTGAATCACGGCCTTGACTCCAAATCATGGGTGGGGTAGTTCTCGTGTTTCTTGGTGTCGGGATCATATGCTATAACCTGCCATGCTGCGTCAACACACATCCCAACCCGATGCACGGCGCATCACAATACACGACATAACCATCTGGACCTGCGGAAGAGTAAGAAGCGGGGCGGTCGTCGGTCTCTTTCAAAGAATCGAAACCACGCCACAAGCATCATCCATCAAACTTAGCCGCCTACGAGTCGGCCTAGTCAATGGTGCGAAGATAGAAGCAAACTTCTCCACGAACCGCCGATAATATCTGCAAGGCCCGAGCTGCGAACCTGCGCCGGAGTAGTAGGTCTAGGCAGTCTCGCGCTCGATCTTGGCGTATCCACTCGAATGCCATCGGCCCACAATATGCCCAAGAAACGCCGAAGTCAACAAAACTCACATTTGGAAAACTTGGCGTACAATCGCTAGTCTGGAGAATCGGCCACAGTCGCCAAATGCTCGCGTGCTCCGCTCTGGCGAGAATAAACCAAGATATCATCAATGAACACTATCACAAGCGTGTCCAAAATGGTTTGAACACTCGGTTCATCAAATCCATGAATACCGCGGAGCATTGGTCAACCAAAGACATGACCACGAACTCATAATGCGTCTGGTCGAATGCGATCTAGGGACATCCACCTCTCGACTACTTTGATGATAGCGATCGCAGATCAATCTTGGAGAAACATCTCGCACCTGCAATGGGTCGAACAAATCATCAATCACGGAAGGGTATCATTCTTAATGGTCACCTTGTTCATTGCTGTAATCAACACATGCGCGGCGTCCGTCCTTCTTCACGAACAATCTGGCGCTCCCGGGGAGAAACACTAGGCACGATGAAGCCGCTTCTCCGGCAAATCTCTAAGTTGATCCTTCAACTCTCTCAACTCGGCGGTGCCATTACGTATGGCGGAATGGAAATAGGCGAGTGTGCGGCAATATGTCAATACAAAACTCAATCTCCTCTCGGGAGGATACGGGAGGTCATTCGGAAACACGTGCGGGAACTCGTGACTCTGGGCCCGATGAAAATCTGGTACGCGGCTTGATATCAAACACGAACGAGATGGTAGATATACCCGCCTGCGCATCTTCTTAGCCTTGAGGTAGGAAATAAACCTACCTGCCGGCGTCTGAGTGCTCCTCTCACTCAAGCCAGCTCGCCGAGCTGGAACCGTACTACTCTCTCTGCGGTCTACATTGGCGTAGCAAGAAGCTAGCCAATCCATCCCATGATCACGTCGAAGTCAATCATCTCCAACTCTATCAAGTCGGCTAGGTCAAGCGCGTAAATAGTCACGGGACAAGCTCTATATACCGCCGAGCTACCACCGAATCACCCATGGCGTAGCTACCTCGAAAGGGTCTATGGACTCGGGCTCTATCCCTATCCTACTAGCAACAAGGGAGATATATAGGGCGAGTAGAACCGGATCTATCAAAGCATACACATCAAACCCGGCCCGATAAAGTACGCAGCGACATCGGTGAGGCCTCACGATCTGTCGGTGGACAAAGCATAAATGCGGTTACGAAGACCGCTAGAACGGACCCGAGCCACGACCTCTGCGCGACCTGGCGACCCATGAGTACCACGCCCTCGGCGAGTAAGCTGTAGGAGATGAAGAAGACCGTGAAAGAACATGGTGACCCTACCATCAGCCTTGCCCCGGTGGACGGTTCCTCGCATAGTGACCTGCGGCCTGGCCCGAAACAAACTCCGTACCACAACTCCGAAGTGGGATCTCCGCATCGGCCACTTTGAGGGGTGGTCGTCGGCAGAACCTCTGCTGCTGCGGATGTGCGAAGTCACGGGGCCTGATGCGCCTCGAATATCTCCGGTGTCTTGAGGGCGGTGCGGGAGTGCTCTGGTGGGCGTGGTGCAAATCTAGGCTGCTGCGAGGCCGCCCACCACGATAGCCACCAAGCGACCTGCCGTCACGGTCTTAACCTGCTGCACTGTCAACGGCGATCTACGCTCGCCGCATCGAGCATGAGCTGCGTGCGGGTAATGTCCATACGGTGAAGAGAAACACCCGCATGACTCGGCCATATAGTCATCTAGCGGTGGCGTGGCGGTGCACCCTATCCTCATGCGCTGCAATCTTTGGGACATATCGAGCCAATGAATCAAACTCGACATTGTACTCACGACGGTCGTCTCTGCCTCGGCGGTAAAAATCTATCGACCGCGCCCTCCTCATCTGTGGAGGCAAGAAGTGGGTGAGAAAGCCTCGAGAACTCATCCCAGTAGGCGGGGACGCGTGCTCTCCGGGATAACTCCGTGAATCAAACCAATCATTGCGGTATCACGCGGCCGATGCGAACCGAGTCACGGACTCTGTCTCGAGGCCTTGATCACCTCATGATCCTCTGTGGCGGCGGATGAACTCCTGCGGATCATCCTCGGCCTCGACCGTAAAACTCTGGCGGGCTACAACTCGAAATCTCGTAGTCTCAAACTATACGCCTCGGGTGCACCACGCAGTGCGGCCAGGCTGAGGCGCGCGTCGATCTCTCTCGTATCGGGCCTGACTTTAGCCAATAGGTGGGCCGTCTCCTTGTACCCTAACTCCTCCGCGGTGTGGGGCGGGAGGTGTAGGTGCTGTGGTCTCTTTGAAATGGCGGCGTCATAGAACTCGCCGTCTCGGTATAGGCTGGCGTGAGCCCTCGTGACTCTGGGTGTCTGCTGGCGACTCCGCCATTTGCCTTGCCACGGGCGGGTTGCCTTACGTGGAGGCATAAGCGTTACGGGAAAGGAATCGTTAGAGGTCCAACCTATAACACGGCTCTAAAGCACGATCTCGGAATGAGAAGAATGAAACCAATCCTAAATATCCTATAGCCTCACGATTATTGGTGTGGTGCCTGACACACCGATAATCGACTCTACTAGATACGTGCGTAGACACTTTCAGAGGATTTCTTGCTCGATACCACTTTTGTCACGACCCGTTCGGGGCGTGGTGCCTCTTAGGGGCACCAGTAGTCATACATCGAGTAATCGGCGGAAATATAAAGCAAGAAATGAAACAGTTTATAAAATAAGACCACGATTTATGTGAAAACATCGCCTTTCGGCATATATATATAAACATGGTTTAGCGATTACATCAACAGCATGCAACATGACTCTGGACCTCTAAGGAAATATACAACTATGGCGGGACGGGGCCCGCCATACCACGATGTACAAAACTATCTACAACGGGAGATCATACCCAAAGTAGAGCCTCAGGAAAAGATGGAGCTCAGGCACCAACGTAGAGATCCTAAGAATGTGGATCTAGCACCTTTGCCCTTACTGCGGCATGAGCGCGGCCAGAAGGAGGTCGATGACAACGGTACTAAGTATATGAAGCGTAAAAATACTTAAATGAAACATATCATTTTAAAAGCAGTTTTGCAAGTATGTATGAAACAACCAGAAACGCGCATAGTGCGCATCACAAACAAGAGCGTGATAGGTAAGCTATAGCGAGTCTTTTCTAGGCTGCGAATGATCAGCAGGGCCAATTGCTGTAGTATCACCATGCAAGCCTAATCACGGACTCCGTAGTCGCGTAGGCCAATCACATAGGCCCGCATAGGGTATATAACCCGCGTCGAGGGTAGCTACTCCTCGGCATCGTCTGGACTCGTAGTCCGCGTGGCCACATAGGCCGCGTGAGGTATAACCCGCACACTAACTGGAACTCCGTAGCTCGCATAGGTCCCTTGGACCCGCATGAGGTATTCTCGAATCATGGTCCTGCATCACTGAGTCTACCGCGTCGGAGGCGACAACCCCGGTAATATGTCAAGAGGTGAGTGATGTTACACTACCCTAACGACTTATCGTTAAACAACATAAGCACAACAAGAATACTCTTTTACACAAGCGTTACAAGACTAACACACATAGCATCATATCATGTCTACTTATCAAACCATCTTATTATTCTTTTCACAATTCAATATAAGTGCATTTATAAACACATAGGCAAAGCTGTTTCTTTTATCAATCTTAAGTGGTTATACTTAACTTCCATAAAGCTAGTATAACTCTTAAGCACATTTAAAAAACCAATTAGTTCTCTTACATTAAAAATGATTGATATTCTTTTGAAATGCTTTGGATCTTTATTATTGGGCTTAAGCCGTGAGGCATTCGTAAGTGTTGTCGAGCTTAAGCGTGAGGCATTCCGTAAGTATTGTTCAGATTAAGTCAAAGACATTGCGTAGTTATTATTCGATTAACACGTATGCGTCTGTACTACATATATTATAAAATATCATTCTTTAGGAAGAATCACATACCTTCTCGTGAAAACCACCGCCAAGTTGAATATGTCGCGCAGAGTCGACCTATAATAGTCACGGACATCTATCAAAGACTACTCGAAGGTCATTCTAAGCAGAGGGTTCACAATTACGGAAAGTCGGGCAGATTTCCCTACCGGTGAGCTATATAAGTCTCTTGTGAAAGCAGTCTATATAAGCATAGTTCAATTATTCTTCTTTTAAACCCTTCCACTGTGATAGCAGTTCAATTCTATTCTGCAATATTCTTCTAAGTATTTATACTTATACTTATACTACAACAGTAAGTATTCTCTAATTCAAAAGAGGGTTAGGATTAGTTACCTCGGTAAGCCCAATAATATCCTAGAAAAAGTCGCTGAGCAAGGTTTTGCTCTAAGTTGTATGCTCAGAAACCTTAGAAGTTCTTCACAACTTCTACTAAGTACTAAGGTATTTGGGCTAGGGTATTTTGGGCATTATAACAATACAAGAAGGCAACTTTTCTACCAAGGGAGGGGGGTAGATTTTTGGCTAGGCTAGGGGGGCCTCGGCCAAACTACTAGGCTAGAGGGGTATTCGGCGAGGGCCTCAAGGAGGGGAGGGGTTGGACGAAAAGGCTACAAAGGGAGAGGAGAGGATTTTCAAGACTTGGAAAGATTTGTGGATGAAGAACTCTTCATCTCTAAGGGTATTTATAGGTCAGAAGTGGCCAACCAATGGCGAATTAAGACAAGTGCAAGGCAAGTGTAGGGTGAGGATTAGCTATACACAAATATCCTACCAACTCCTTGACTTGTGCACAAGGCACAAAAAACGTGCCAAGGTATTCCAATTCGTCCAAATGGGCGATTTCAAATCCACAAATTGGAGGTGCCAAGTGTCGCCTCGTTGTCCAAAATGTTTCGTCTCTCGGAAAAATCCATAAAAATTAGAAATGGCATAGCCGTAATTTACCTACGAAAGTGGAAGCGTTTCGTGGAAAGCGATTCTTTTAGCGAGTTGTGCACAAATAAAGCGTTTTGCCTAAACTTTAAGGCTAGACTTTTATGCGTATTCCCACGTACATACTACGGAAATCTGAGGTATAACGGTTTGAAGGACCGGAACTATAAACTCCACCACGACCTCTACCATGGTGGCTAACATCTGAACACCTGCAGGAGCAAATTGTGGAGGAAAGGAACCAACTACCTCATAGGGTGAGCCACCTCGCGATGCTCTTTCTAAAAGGACATACCCTCGAGAATATGGCGGACGCCACAACAAAACAAACACTGTGCCATGCGGCATTTCCCGAATGGCGCTTACCACATCCCGATACTGAGGAATAGGTGGCCTCGGCCAGAAAGTCCTCTGCTCCTGCGAGAACCTCGACCTCTGGAGCTCGGTGGCTCCTAAATACCTTGTGGGGTCCAAACTCCCACTGTGAGTGCGGGGTATGTCTGGGTAGGTGGGGCGAATATCTCACTCATTTGTTGAGGCGGCTCGTCAAAACTCACGGAATAACCAACCGGTCCTAGCCTCTTCTGATCTCGCGTTGGCCTCTCTACTCTGTACACTGTCGATCTTGGCGAATAACCCTGCCGATGAAAGCGTAGCTTGCTATCTTGGTCGATAACATAATGGCTTCTTCATGACCCTAACGTCTTCCCTGGCCCGAAACTGGAGGCTCAGTGCTGGGGCCTCAAAACTGGCGCGCAGAAGAACTTCGATCGGAACAACATCCGTATACCACGGACATAAGCCCTATCAACTCTCGAGTCGACTAGTAGCTCCTGCTACTCATTTGCCCTTCAGGCGGATGTTGCCCTCTCGAGGCATAAGCGTAACACAAAATCACGTCGAGAGGAATTATCTTACTAACACGGCTCATGGCACGATCTTAGAGTGAGAAGAATAGAAACCAACTCCTAAATGTCCCCAGCCTCACTGTTTATGGGTGTGGCGCGCAACACACCGATAATCAAGACTCTACTAGACACGGTGCGTAGACATTCAGGAATTTGCTCACGATACCACTCTGTCACGCCCGAACCCGGGCGTGGTGGTGCCCTACAGGCACCATTCTACCTTAACTAAGTAAAGCTGCGAATTTAAATAACACCTTTTTTAAAAAAAACCCACATCGTCTGGCATGGCAAAGCCAAGGCTGCCATAATATATAAACAAAAGACACTACACTATACGTGAGTCAATCCACATATGAATACGGACCTCAAGAGTTATCTTTGAACTATGGGACAAGGCCCGCCGTACCCATAGCGTACAAAAGCACATCTTGAAAGAACTTATACCAAAAGATAAATTCGGCGGAAGGAGCTATCCAAAAACTCGGCGGTCCTGCACACTGATCACCAAGCTGCGTACCTAAACTGCGGCATGACGCGGCCCGAAGGAGTCGATCTGAAGAATGTACCAAGTATGTGAAGCGATAAGTATTGTAATGAAATCATAACGATCTAAACAAAGCGGAGACATGTATGATAGCGACTACGATCATAATACATAACGATCATATCAAGTCGTGGGCGCGTGCCTCAAGTCATTTCTAAAATATAACCATGGGTCTACGCCCGTAATATCAATCATGCCCGTCGAATCCTTCTTCACGGCGATCCATGATATAATATAACACCAATAGGCACACATGAACACCAAGTCCCACTGTGTCCTAAAAGCATGCGGGCAGTAGGAAGGCGGCGGTGGTAAGCGAGTATAATGTCTTGGGGTTTACCTCATTTATACTCTTACCACGGAGAAGGTGGTATAACGTCTTGGGGTTTACCTCACTTATACTCTTACCCTATCTCGTGAGCCATCAAACAAAACAAGCGGGGTATAATGTCTTGGGGTTTACCGCCATTTATACTCTTACCTGGAGAAGGTGGTATAGCGTCTTGGGGTTTACCCTCACTTATACTCTTACCTATCTCGACCGACCATCAAACAAAACAAGCGGGGTATAATGTCTTGGGGTTTACCCTCATTTATACTCTTACCTCGGAGAAGGTGGTATAGCGTCTTGGGGGTTTACCCCTCACTTATACTCTTACCCTATCTCGACCGACAATCAAACAAAACAAGCAGGGGGTATAATGTCTTGGGGGTTTACCCCTCACTTATACTCTTACCCTATCTCAACTGGCCTTCAAACAAAACATAAGAACTACCATGTCTTCTATAAAAATCCGGGAATTTAACCCAAGTACTACAAATAACAGGCATACGTGGAATCCCCATCAGTCGATGCGTCCAAGTACTTACAACAAGATTGCCGGCCCTCCAACCGAGAGTCGCGACAACGTAATAAAACATAATACTTGCACTCAAAGGCTATCACCAGCACATATAGGCAATTCTTCATTAAACAGGCCAAAGTACTTAGCAAGGCAGACTTAGAATAATTCTCAATTAATCAAGCCAAAGTACTTATCAAGGCACACTTAGAATAATTCTCAATTAATCAAGCCAAAGTACTTATCAAGGCACACTTAGAATAATTCTCAATTAATCAAGCCAAAGTACTACGTACGTACATTCTTTTCAAAAGACTCATTTTTATGTAAATCACAAGATACTAACACCCGTACTATCAAGGTGTGTCTATTTTTCAAAGTAAGTTACTACACTTTTAGAAAACTCATTTCAAAGCTTGAAATCAAGTAACTTCAAATTTTCACAATCAAGGCAACTTATGCCCATTAATTAAAATGGACAACTTTCTAAAACCTTCCATAAAGCCGTTATAACCAACTTCCCATAAAGCCGTTATAACCCTTTATGGTTTTTAGACAATTTAATTCCTTTTATAACCAAGAGACTTATACTTTTAAAACCAAGTATCACATACTTACTAATCAAGTTCTTAACTTTCAAAATACTTCAAGTCTCTTAATATTTAGAAAACAAGTTTCTTCTACTTTTAAACCTCAAGTAACTCACACCTTTAAAACAAGTTACTTCTCTTAAATCATGTCATTTCTCCTCTCTTTAAACAATTAAGTAAATCACTCCTTTGACTCCCCTAAAGTCATTATAATGACCTTTAGGTTTTGAACTAAGGCACTAGCCAAAAGGTTTGGAAACCACTTCCTTTTCAAGACTCTATGTACTTTAAGTAAAATACTTTCACTTTTAAGAATCCAACTTCACTAAGGCAATGGATTATACAACTTACAATTTACACATCAAAGTACAATCAAGGAAGTTCATAGAACAAATTCTATATTAGGCAATCCAAGTACAACCAAGGAATGAATCATTTAAGGAGTGGAACTTACTTTCTTTATCCTAAGGAATCATGCTAGAAGAGATAGTTCACATACCTTTTCGGCTAATATCCACAAGCTAAGCCGAATACGCCGTACGTAGAAGTGTCAACCTATAATGGTCACAACAAGACTATCAACTTCTAGTCTCTAACGTAGAATAATACTAAGTATATGGTCTCTAATTCTACGGAAAATCGGACAACACTTCCTTTGTTTCTACTCACTTTGCCACCTTTTTCAAGGCCGAATACAATAACCAACACGCCACATTTAAGGCTCAAATAACAACCAAACAAAGGGGATTACACGCCTTACAATACGTGTAAAATTCCGCCCCACAATTATACCAACTTAGTCCATAATCAAGCCATTCTCGGCTAACAACATAACCACAATTCAAAGTCTTTTCCAATCCTTTTCAAATTCCATGTTCTAAGGTCTAACATGTTATATAGTCATAAACAACTTCAACTACAATTTC
Organism: Przewalskia tangutica; assembly: GCA_029844215.1. Classification (NCBI taxonomy): domain Eukaryota; kingdom Viridiplantae; phylum Streptophyta; class Magnoliopsida; order Solanales; family Solanaceae; genus Przewalskia; species Przewalskia tangutica. The sequence continues at coordinate 42,634,921 of CM056722.1, read as the reverse complement.
TTTCTTAAACAACATGCGACGACTTTAAACTAATAATCAACTTGAATTCCAATCATAAGGCTAAACATGCTAGTTTTCGGATTAGGGTTCCAATAGCCAATACACTAATCCAACTACATAATATATAACTCAAGCTTGCTAATATCCATAGCTACAATCAAAAAGTAAACTTAATTGCTAAAACGACAAAATTTATACCTTTCCAAGCCCTTAAAATTTCCAAGATTCAAAGTCGCGCCTTAGTAATTCTTAGCTCCTTTAATTAGGTTCCAATCCGCTCCAAGCACTCCTTATAGGCCTATGAAGAACCCATCTTTAAGTTCCAACTTCAAAGTTGAAGAACTCCACAAGTTTCCGCTTTGCGACTAATACGAAAACGCCGTTTTTCCGAAATTTTTCTATTGAGATATCCTTACAATACCCTTAGGGACATTGGGTTAAAGTCTTGTGGCTAATGGATCAAAACTACAAAATTTTGTGTGGAGGGGAGGACCAAACCCGAGAGCTCTTGAACTCAAGCTCTAGTTTCTCAAATATTTTCTAAGTGTTAGAGACTTAGTCTTGCACTAGATATGCTTATATAACACATTGGATGGCTTAGATAAAAACACTTGTATTTATTGGATGATAGGGATCAAGCCAAATGGCCCTTGACTTGGTCAACAATGTCAAGCTCTAGCAAGACTAATCTTTTACCTTGGTCAATGACCATTATGCCCTTACATAAATTCGACCAAGCCATGAGGGGGAGGTGCCACGTGTCGCCCTCTCATTCATCCATAAAATTCTGTAACCCTCGTGGTCCCCACAAAACGTAAAATTCCTCGGGTGGGCCCCACGTGACCAAATCCATAAAAATAAATTTCCATAAGGTTAAGAGTTCCATACTCTTCAAATAATGCCTTTTGAGAATCCAATTCTCAACAACGAACATTTTTCCTTACCGACGTTCGGAAGATTTTTCCGTCGGAAAAACAATTTTTCCTTTCGTACCGATTTCCAAGTCTTGATTCCTTACGTACATTCTCTTATACCTGTCCTGGACTTACGGGGTGTAACAGTTATGTCTAAGTTATCCTAAGTTCTTACCAAGTCTTATGGGGGATATTGGTAAGAGTCTTTAGGAAGTATTTGGAGTCGAGTTGACTTTGCTAATTTACTGCACGAATGAGAATAAGTATCGAACAAGCCATTGCAACGTTAATAAAAGAAAATGTATCGACAACCAATTATATTAAAATGAGTAGAATTCTCCATCTGCATAGAAACTAAGATAAGACAAAATTGTATTACATTTTCTAGATCATGGTTGTTTTAAGAAGATCGTTATAAACGAGTATAACCTATTCACAACGCATAAAAGTATATGTTACTTAATTTAAAGAGTTTATGTTTTGAAGTTTTAAGACCATGAACCTTGAATTCTTAAAAGGTTAAGAGACTTTATTTTTAAAGTTAAGAGACTTTATTTTTAAAGTTAAGAGACTTGAAATTCTAAGTTAAAGAGACTTGATATTCTAAGTTAAGAAACTTGATTTCTAAAGTTAAGAGACTTGAAGTATTTTAAAAGTTATGTAACTTGATTTGAAAGTATAAGTCTCTTGGTTATAAAAAAAAAAGAACGAATTAGTCTAAGGCATAAAGTTAGTATAACGGCTTTATGGGAAGTTGGTTATAACAACTTTATGGAAGGTTAAAGGAATGGTTCTCTCTAGTAAAGTAAACAAGGATTAATGACTTGAAATAAGGAAGGTCAATTGGATTTAAAGGCATCAATTGCTTAAAGTTATAACGTAAGGGTCACTTGATTTAGAAGCCTAAAAATATATTTCTAAAAGTGTAGTGACTTATGTGAAATGTAGACATGCCTTGTTACTACGGGTGTTACTATCTTGGGATTTTATATGAAAAAAAGTTTTTTTGAAAAGAATGGAAGTACGTAGTACTTTGGGTTAAATTCCCGAATTTTTTATGTAAAACGAAAAGTGTCTTGAGTTGATAAAATGAAATTCATTTTTGTATGATAATGAAAGTCTAAAGATTTTATGAACTTGCCTATGCTTTCTTGTGATAGCCTTGAGTGCAAGTATTATATGTTTATGCTGCCGTGACTCTCACTTGGAGGGTCGGCTGTCTTGTTGTGAATTTACTTGGACATACCGACAGTGACAGAGGCTTCCACGGGTATGCTTCCATTGTGATTGATCCTTGGACATGCTTATACGATGTGGGATTCCGGGGCATGCGACCAGAATGCGGGTTAGATTCCCGGATTGTTTTTATTACTCCTTGGACATGCTTATACGATGTGGGATTCCGGGGCATGCGACCAGGAGGCGGGTTAGATTCCCGGATTTGTTTTATTACCCCATGTCCATGCTTATACGATGAGGGATTCCGGGGCATGCGACCATGTTATATACGATTATTACTCCATGGACTAGCTCCCCATGAAGACATGTACCCGAGATGAGGGATTCCATGGGCATGTTATATACGATTATTACTCTATGGACTAGCTCCCCATGAAGACATGTACCCGAGATGAGGGATTCCACGGGCATGTTATATACGATTATTACCCCATAGATTAGCTCTCCATGAAGTCATGTACCCGAGATGAGGGATTCCACGGGCATAAGATATAAATATATATATATATATATATATATATATATATCTATATATATATATATATTGCATATGTGTGTACGATAGTGAGGTAGGATGCCACAGCGCGTCACGTGGTTATATTTTGCACTTACTACTGTCAGTGATGAGATTCACGAGCGGGGATATATATATATATATATATATATATATATATATATATATATATATATATATATATATATATATATATATTGTATGTGTGTACGCCGACAGTGAGGTAGGATGCCACGGGCGCGTCACATGGTTATATTTTACACTTATAGCTGTCGGCAGTGATGGGGGATTCCACGGGCACGCTTTGATATTCGTGGGATTGAGACCCTTACTGGTTTATGTGATGATATTTGAGGGCTTGTGTCCATAGCCCTGGTGTGACTATTGTTCATGTGTTAAAATAGTGCATGCAAGGTAAAGCCCGACTTCATTACTTTCACTGGCAAGGCCACGATGTCATCGCTATTTTGGTTATCATACATGTCTCCAGCTTTATTATAGACTGCTATGATTTCATTACAGTATTTTCAGTTTCACATACTTGGTACATATTTCGTACTGACCTCCTTCGGGGGGATGCGTTCATGACGCAGGTTGAGGTACATAACTTGCTGATCCTAATTCTTAGGATCACTGTTCAGCTGGTTGGAAAGCTCCATTATTTTGGAGAATTGTATTTTGGTACAGTTCCCTGAGGTTGTAAGTTTATGTACATTCAGGGGTATGGCGGGGCCCTGTCCCGTCACAGTTGTTATGTCAAAAATTCTTAGAGGTCTGTAGTCATATCTTGTGGGTCGCTTTGTAAAAAAAAAAAGGTAACTGCTTTTTGGGGTTACGTGTATATTTTTGGAAGGTGGCCTTATCGGCTATCCTGTTATTTATTTCTTTTGAGATGTATGTATGTTCCGCTACTATTCTCTGATGTATACCTATAAAGGGTGCCCAGGTAGGGCACCAGTCGCGGGCCCGGGGTCGGGTCGTGACACCAACTCTCACTAAAACTACCCAAAATAACCACCAAACACTACACTGCTGATAAACCGAGAACCCCTATTTCCAACCCATTTTTGGGTCGACCCGTTTTTAACCGATGTTACACCTCATAATTTTGGAGCAATAAAATAAGAACGTAATTAAGAGAATAAGATTCGGGTATCGAAAATTAGTATGCAAAGAATGTAATTCCGTAATAATTTTGGATACTACTAATGTGACAATGGGAATTGATTATAATAGTGGCGCATTTCAAAATTTCAGGATACAAATAAAGTGGGGTAGATTATTTAATTATGAGATTAATTTTAGTGGAGAGGATGATAAGTGGGAATTAGTAGACAAAATCATGGAAACTTGTACCCCCCCCCCCCCCCCCCACGTGTGAACAAGACCCCATAACACACACATAATGATTTTCAGCCCACTTAAATCCACGTGTCTCTCATTTTTCCCCTTCATTTCAAAAATTACACCTTCAACATTCCTTCTCTCTTCTCCAATAGATTTTCCCCAACTCCATAACCAAGTAAATACTAAAACACCTCCCTCTTCCAAGATTAAACTTCTCTACTAAGTTCTAAGACATGGTAAACAACTCACCCCCGCCACTGTTTCGGTAAACTGGACCGAAATCTGCCCCAACAACCTTAGTTTTGAAAGATGAACTATTTGGAAGAAAAACATGTAAGTAAGATGGATTTAAACTCATAAAGGAGGCATGCATGTCGTTTTAAGTTGAAGAATGGTGTAAAATGGAGCAGTGGGTGCTGAATGCACTAGGGGATGTTTTGGCTTAAGTTAAGGTAAGATTCCTTCTTCTCATTAAGTAATTGGAAGTTAAATAATGTTGTAGTTAAGAGATTAACTTGTGTTAAGAGAAATGGGGAGTAAGAAAATGCATGTGGTTGTTATTGATGTTGTTGTTACCGATTTTGGGGTTGTTTTGTATACATTGGGCTTGATTGTTGTTGTTGTTATCGTTGTCACTAATTGCATGTTAAAATTGAAGTAAATCTTGATATTTAAAGTTGTAATTGGTTATATGAAAGTGTTGAAACATGAATTGGAATTTAAGGAATTAAGAGGAGAGTTTTGGTATTATGTTGTAGTGGCCGAGACCTTCCCAAAATCGTGGGTATTGTTGTCTCGAATTTAAGGGCTATTTTGTTGAGTTATAATGCTGGAATTATAAGCTATGAACATTCATAAACATTGTTGTAATTGCGGATATATGTCCTAAAGGAATTAAGGTATAAAAAAGTTGAACATTGCACTCTCGTTGTTGTTGGAATATCTCTCATTATTGTTAGAACATGGACTGTTTTTAAGGGTTGTTTTAATATGGTTAGGGGCTGGATTAACATGAGAAATAGGTGTATTAATCACCTTAATTGTTGTGGTTGTTGTAGTCCATGAATTTAAAGAGAAAGAATGTATAACAATAGTGTATATAGAAGTATATGGGACTGATTTGGTTATGACCTTGAGACGTGTCTTATTATTGATGTTTTTGACCTTGTTTGTGAGTTGTGGATGTGTATATAAGTAGGGGAAGTGCTGCCCAATTTTATATAAAAAAAGAGTCATCATTCGATACATATAAAGTATACTAGTAATCATAGAGTTGACGAACATATTACTATTGTTATAGGTCGAAGTGCTAATTGAGACGAATTCTAAATATTGAGTTGGTTAGTTTTTTTTTTTTTTTTTAGGTAAATGCTAATATTATAAAAGAAAGACGAAAAAACAGGTAGCTACAATCATTCGTCGAGGGTTCTCAATCCTCAACGTAAGCAATAAACAAGAAATGAAAGAGAGGAGGGATGGGGCGTCTATCCGAAGGAGACGTTACAATGGGAGATTAAATCATGAAAATTAAATTCTTACTATCCGGTGCATTCCAAGATAGTATCTTCATTTAATTAATCAGTATCATTTGCACGCTTATTAGGTGCAATAGTTGAATTCGTGGGGGATATCAAGACTTGTGCATCATTGGGAATGGTTGCCATAAATGGCTTATGTCCCTCGGCATTGAATCTACGTTGGCGAAACCAAATAACAATTCTTTGGTGTCTTGGAAAGAATGACCGCCCGAATTCCACATAAGTTGATCTTCCAAGACTCATTTGAAGAGTAGACCCTTCGGTTCCCGTAGCCATCAAGTTTCCAAACTTTTTTGGACGGGCTGCCCCTTTGATTTCCACAACCATTGAATTCATTAGAAGAGGTGACACTTCGGTTCCCACCCTTAACAATTTACGATGTCCCATTGAATGAGATCCTTCCTTGGTATGCTCAGCAATTAAATTGCCCAAGTTACCAAGTCTCGTTTGAAGAGTAGGCTGTTCAACTTCCGCACGGTTTGCAATACCAAGAGCCATGGAAAGTGAACCAACTTCCGACCCTACAATCTCGAACCGATGACCCTTGGGTTTCAGTCTTGACCCGCGACCACCAAAAAGACCAATCAGCATCCCATGACCACCCTTCTGACCCTCTTTCAACCCGTAACCACCCCCAAGAAACGCCAACAATAAGGTATGTGAAACTATCCTTTGTTCTTTTGGCGTGATTTATATAAAATGAGTGTACGACGGACGTACATAATTCTATTGAATCCTAAGTCCTAGCGATACTTGATATGATAGTTGCCTTTTATTTTTCAAGTGATAGTTCATTCTATTTATTTCATTGAGAGCCGAATGATGATTTAAATTGTATAAAGTTACTCATGATATTTCATTCGTGCTTGATGTGATTATATTAGTTCACTGAGTCCCGGGCCGGGTATGTATATGTATAATGATTTTACCGAGTCCCAGAATGATCCGGGTACGATATATGTGGACAGGCATCCACGGATATAATTTTACTGAGTCTCATGATGTGCCGGGTACGGTATGCGCACATTATATGATTTCACCGTGACCCTCACTAGAGGGCCGGGTACGGTATGTATATGTCTATGACTTCATTCATCGAGTCCCATATTGGGTCGGGTACGGTATGTATATGTATATGACTTAATTCACCGAGTCCCACATTGGGTCGGGTATGGTATGTATATGACTTCATTCACCGAGTCCTATATTGGGCCGGGTACGGTATAATATATGGACATACATGACTCTCTTTTTATAAGGCACAGGTACATTGGTATACTGATTATTATACTTGTCTCATGACATCTTTTGACCAGTTATGATCTTCTTTACAGCACCTCATGTTTTATATACTCGGTATATTTTTCGTACTGACCTTCTTTCTTTGGGGGGATGCGTTTCATGCCCGCAGGTACAGGTACTCAGTTTGGTGATCCTCTAGTCTAGGATTTCCACTCAGCTGTTTGGAGAGCTCCATTGTTCCGGAGCTTAGTCATTTTGATACAGATCCTTGCTATAGACTTATGCATATTCAGGGGTACAGTTGTGATTTGTTTTGGATATTTTTGTATATAGTGGCAGCCTTGTCGGCTTGACTATTTGGTTATGATTGATTAGCTGCGACTCCTCGGGAGACAGGTTCATTTCAGATTTCTATATTGTTCCCGGTATCAGTCGGATTATATATGGCAGGTCAGTATAAGGGTGTCCAATTAGGGCAACAGTCGCGGTCCGTCGGGTCGTGACAAAAGTGGTATCAAAGCAGTTTGTCCTCAGATGTCTACAGACTGTGTCTAGTAAAGCCTTGCGTATGGGTATGTTGTGCACCATACTTATACGCAGGAGGCTGCCAGACATTTAGGATATCATATTTTCTTCTTACTCTAAGATCGTGGGATAGAGCTATGTTATTAGGATAATCTCTCTCTAACAAATTATTGTGTTTCCAGCTATGCCTCCGAAGAAGGCGACAACTGCCCAGAAGGGAAAGGGGAAATCAGTAGCAGGAGCTACTAGTCAGATCCGGAGAGTTACTACGGCCCATGCCCAGTCTATGCCTGAGATTGTACTCCACTCGGCGAGCTCTGCTACACGGTCACCTCCAGATGAGATTAGAGCAGTAGCGGCTCCAGTTCAGAGGACGGCATCACCGCCAGCTCCCGAGGCCCCAGCACCTGCGCCTCCAGCTCCTCAGCCAGGGGCGGAGGATAGTGCCATGAGAGATGCAGTTCAGCTTCTGACCAAATTAGTGGCAGGGCAGACCCGCGGACAGGGACTAGGAGTTGACCATTGATCTGATAGTTTAAGGATTCGTGACTTCCTAAATTGTAATCCTCCAGAGTTTTTCAAGTTAAAGACCGAGGATGATCCGCAGGAGTTTATTCGACAGATGCAGAGTACATTGAGGATCATCAAGGCTTCTGAGACGGAGTCTATTGAGTTGGATTCATATCGATTGTAGGATATAGCTACTAATTGGTATGAGTCCTGGGAGTTGTCTAGGGGCGAGAGTGCTCCTCAAGCAGTATGGGATGAGTTTGCGGAGGCCTTCTTTGGCCAATTCTTGCCTCCAGAATTGAGGAGAGCTAGAGTTGATAGATTCTTACATTTGAGGCAGAGTGGCAGGAGCATTCGCGAGTATAGTCTGGAGTTTGATTCGTTGGCTAGATATGCGCCTACTATTGTAGCTGATATGGCGGATAGAGTGCATCGTTATGTGATGGGACTAGATCGCTATTTGACTGATGGTTGTATGGCAGTAGCTCTTCATCCAGGTATGGATATTGCTCGGATACAGGCATATGCACAGGGGGTAGATGACCGATATAGAGGACGTCAGCCAGATAGGGATCACTATAGAGGCCAGCATAACAGGGCTAGGTCGGCTGGATATACTGGTGAGTTTCGAAGCGGGCAGCCTCAGCAACATGTTAGATATTATTTCCAGCCAGCACAGAGTGAACCCCGATCCACGGGAGATGTGACGCGCGAGGTATTGAGGCTGAGTCGAGCTCGAGCTTGGTTCCGCAGATGAGCGAGGTTAGTCAGTCGAGGCCACCCTTGCCTCGGTGTTCTCGGTGTGGTAGGTCCCATTTTGGGGAATGTCGTTTTACTACAGGTGCTTGTTTTTCTTGTGGCCGTCAAGGCCATATGATGAGAGAATGTACTTATACAAGTGGTATGGCTCAGCCTACCAGATCGGTTGCTGGTTTATCTTCTTTTATAGTTATGCGCCCGCATGGCAGGGTGTTCATATGCCAGCAGGCCATGGTAGAGGTCCTGGTGGAGTTTCCAGTTCTAGCAGTCCCTCGAACCGCATATATTCTTTGCAAGTAGACAGGATCAGGAGGCATCACCAAATGTGGTTACAAGTATAATATCGATCTTTTTCCAAGACGTATGTGCATTGATAGATCCAGGTTCCACCTTATCATATATATCTCCCTTTGTTGCTAGTAGAATCGCAATAGAATCTGAGTCGATAGAACCATTTGAGGTAGCTACATAGGTAGGAGATTCTGTCATAGCTAAGCGAGTATATAGAAATTATTCGATGGTTGTGTATAGTCGTCATACTATAGCAGATCTGATAGAGTTAGACATGACGGAATTTGATGTTATTATGGGTATGGATTGGTTGGCTTCTTGTTATGCTAATGTCGATTGTAGAGAAAATATGGTTCGTTTTCAGTTTTCAGGCAAGCCAATTATAGAGCGGAGAGGGAATACAGCATCGCCGAGGGGTAAGTTTAATTCATACTTCAAGGCAAGGAAGATGGTTAGAAAAGGTTATATTTATCACTTGGTTCGAGTGCATGATATGGAAGCAGAGGTACCGGCTCTTCAGTCAGTCCCGGTAGTTAATGAATTCCCAGGTGTATTCCAGATGACCTTTCAGGTCTTCCTCCAGAACGGGAGATAGAGTTAGAGTATAGATGTGCTACCAGATACTCGACCCAAATCTATTCCTCCTTATAGAATGACACCTGCAGATCTGAAGGAGTTAAAGGAGCAGCTGAGGGACTTGTTGGAAAAAGGCTTCATCAGGCCTAATATATCACCTTGGGGAGCACCGTTATTATTAGTGAGGAAGAAAGTCGGATCGTTGCGTATGTGTATTGATTATAGGCAGCTGAATAAGGTAACAATAAAGAACAGGTATCCCCTCCACAGGATTGATGATTTATTTGACCAGTTGTAGGGTGCTAAGTGTTTTTCGAAGATAGACTTGCGGTCAGGTTATCATCAGGTGCGGGTAAAGGAGGCAGATATTCCGAAGATAGCATTCAGGACCCGATACAGACATTATGAGTTTAGAGTGATGTCGTTTGAGCTGACCAATGCTCCAGAAGTATTCATAGATTTGATGAACCAAGTATTTAAGTCATTCCTAAATATGTTCGTTATTGTATTCATTGATGATATCATGGTTTATTCACGTTCAGAAGAGGAGCATGCAAACCATTTGAGGACGGTACTTAGGGTACTCCAGCACCAAAAGTTGTATGCCAAATTTTCTAATTGCGAATTCTGGTTGACTTCAGTAGCATTCTTGGGGCATATTATCAGAGCTGATGGTATTCGGGTGGATACGCAGAAGATTGAGGCAGTAAAGACATGGCCTAGACCTACGACGCCTACTGAGGTACATAATTTTCTGGGGCTAGCAGGATATTATAAGAGGTTCGTGGAAAAGTTTGCCTCGATTTCAGCGCCTTTAACAAGGCTAACTCAGAAGGCAACTAAATTTTAATGGACGGATGCTTGTAAGCAAAGCTTCCAGTTGTTGAAAGACAAGTTGACTATGACTCCAGTTCTAACTCTTTCTGAGGGACCAGATGGCTATGTTATTTATTGTGATGCTTCAGGTATTGGACTAGGTTGTCTGTTGATGCAGCATGGCAGGGTTATTGCTTATGCCTCCCGACAGCTCAGGAAGCACGAGAAGAATTATCCTACTCATGATTTGGAGTTGGCAGCAGTGATTCATGTTTTGAAGATATGGAGAAATTATTTATATGGAGTTCATGTTGATATTTATACGGATCACAAGAGTCTCCAATGTATCTTTAAGCAGAAAGAGCTTAATTTACGACAGAGACGGTGGCTAGAGTTACTAAAGGATTATGATGTTGATATTTTATACCATCCAGGGAAAGCAAATGTTGTGGCAGATGCTTTTAGCCGTAGATATATGGGTAGCTTGACAGATTTTCAACCAGAAAGAAAAGAGATGGTTCGTGAGATATACCGGCTAGCAAGCTTTGGAGTTCGTTTGGCTGATTCTGGAGATAGTGGAGTTTTTGTTCGAGGAGTTGCTGAGTCCTCTATCATAGAAGAGGTAAAGAGACGTCAGTATGAAGACCTTGTTCTGGCATAGTATATAGATGTAGCTTTTCAAAATGATAAGACACTATTCGAGGGTTGCACCTGACGGGGTGCTACGATATGGCGGCAGATTGTGTGTACCTGATGTTGCAGGGTTGCGATAGCAGGTTACGGGAGAGGCACACAATGCTCGGTATTCTATTCATCCAGGGTCAACGAAGATGTATCCTGACCTCAGATGTGCATATTGGTGGGATGGCCTGAAAAGGGATGTAGCGGGGTTTGTTGCTCAGTTCCCGAATTGTCAACAGGTTAAAGTTGAGCATCAGAAGCCTGGTGGATTACTGCAGGAGATAGAAATCCCAACTTGGAAATGGGAAGTGATTAATATGGACTTCATTACGGGCTTACCTCGTACTCAGCGGAAGTATGACTCCATATGGGTTATTGTGGATAGGCTGACAAAATCAGCCAATTTTCTTCCAGTCAGGACTACTTATTCAGCTGAAGACTATGCGAGATTGTATATCAGGGAGATAGTGAGACTTCATGGGGTTCCCACATCTATCAGATCGGACAGAGGAGCTCAGTTTACAACTAACTTTTGGAGATCATTACAGAAGGGATTGGGTACACAGGTGAGTCTTAGCACGACATTTCATCCTCAGACTGATGGGCAGGCTGAGCGTACTATTCAGACATTAGAAGATATGTTGCGTTCCTGTATTATTGACTTCAGAGGTAGCTGGGATGATCATTTACCACTTATTGAGTTTGCTTATAATAATATCTACCATTCTAGTATTCAGATGGCACCGTACGAGGCCTTATATGGGAGGAAGTGCAGGTCACCTATTGGTTGGTTCGATGTAGGCGAGACTAAGTTAATCGGCCCAGACATGATTCAGCAAGTTGTTGATAAGGTGAAGCTTATTCAGGAGAGATTATTAACAGCCTAGAGTCGACAGAAGTCATATGCGGATAATCGACGTCGACACCTAGAGTTTCAGATTGGTGATTGGGTATTTCTGAAGATGTCACCCATGAAGGGTGTGATGAGATTCAGTAAGAAGGGGAAGCTTAGCCCGAGATACATTGGGCCTTATCAGATTATTCGTAAGGTAGGCAAGGTTTCCTATGAGTTGGATCTACCATCTGATTTGGAAGAGGTACATCCAGTCTTTCATGTATCGATACTGCGTAAATGTGTTGGTGATCCTTCTAGAGTATTCTATGTAGATGATATTCAGGTGACAGAGGAGTTGTCTTATGAGGAGAGTCACATAGCTATACTTGATCGCCAGGTGAGAAGGTTACGTACTAAGGATGTGTATTCCGTCAAGGTATTATGGCGAAACAATAATAGGGAAGAGATGACTTGGGAAGAAAAAGACGAAATGAAGAAGAAGTATCCTCACTTTTTCCCTATGCCTGCAGGTAATTTGATCCCTTACTTGACAATATTGATTGATGAATAATGCATATGATATATTGTGGCCCTGTGAGACATATTTGGGTTCGCTGAATATAGGTTGATAGGTATAGTTATAGCATGAGACATATTATAACATTCGAGGACAGATATTTCTAAGGAGGGAAGGATGTTACACCTCGTAATTTTGGAGCAATAAATTAAGAACGTAATTAAGAGAATAAGATTCGGGTATCGGAAATTAGTATGCAAATAATGTAATTCTGGAATATTTTTGGAAACTACAAATGTGACAATGGGAATTGATTATCATAGTGGCGCATTTTGAAATTTCAGGATACGAATTAAGTGGGGTCTAAGATTATTTAATTGTGGGATTAATTTTTTTAGAGAGGATGATAAGTGGTAAATAGTAGACAAAAATCATGGGAACTTGTACCCCTCCCCCCCCCCCCACGCGTGAACAAGACCCCATAACACACACATAATGATTTTCAGCCCACTTAAATCCACGTGTCTCTCATTTCTCCCCTCCATTTCGAAAATTACACCTTCAACATCCCTTCTCTCTTCTCCAACAGATTTTCCCCAACTCCATAACCAAGTAAATACTAAAACACCTCCCTCTTCCATGATTAAACTTCTCTACTAAGTTCTAAGACATGGTAAACAACTCACCCTCGCCACTGTTCGGTAAACTGGACCGAAATCTGCCCCAACAACCTTAGTTTTGGAAGATGAACTATTTGGAAAAAAAACATGTAAGTATGATGGAATTAAACTCATAAAGGAGTCATGCATGTCGTTTTAAGTTGAAGAAATGGTGTAAAATGGAGCAGTGGGTGCCGAATGCACTAGAGGTTGTTTTGGCTTAAGTTAAGGTAAGATTCCTTCTTCTCATTAAGTAATTGGAAGTTAAATAATGTTGTAGTTAAGAGATGAACTTATGTTAAGAGAAATGGGGAGTAAGAAAATGCATGTGGTTGTTATTGATCTTGTTGTTATCGATTTTGGGACTGTTTTGTATACATTGGGCTTAATTGTTGTTGTTGTTATCGTTGTCACTAATTGCATGTTTAAATTGAAGGAAATATTGATATTTAAAGTTGTAATTGGTTATATGAAAGTGTTGAACCATGAATTGGAATTTAAGGAATTAAGAGGAGAGTTTTGGTATTATGTTGTTGTGGCCGAGACCTTCCCAAAATTGTGGGTATAGTTGTCTCGAATTTAAGGGTTGTTTTGTTGAGTTATAATACTGGAATTATAAGTTATGAACATGCATATACATTGTTGTAATTGCGGATATATGTCCTAAAGGAATTAATGTATAAAAAGGTTGAACATTGCACTCTCGTTGTTGTGGAATATGGACTATTTTTAAGGGTTGTTTTAATATGGTTAGGGGCTGGATTAACATGAGAAATAGGTATATTAATCACCTTAGTTGTTGTGGTTGTTGTAGTCCATGAATGTAAAGAGAAAGAATGTATAACAATAATGTATATAGAAGTATATGGGACTGATTTGGTTATGACCATGAGACGTGTCTTATTATTGATGTTGTTGACCTTGTTTGTGAGTTGTGGATGTGTATATAAGTAGGGAAAGTGCTGCCCAATTTTATATAACAAAAGAGTCATCATTCGATACCTATAAAGTATACTAGTAATCATAGAGTTGACAAACATATTATTATTGTTATAGGTCGAAGTGCTAATTGAGACGAATTCTAAATATTGAGTTGGTTAGTTCGACAATAAGGTATGTGAAACTATCCTTTCTTCTTTTGGCATGATTTATATAAAATGAGTGTACGACGGACGTACATAATTCTATTGAATCCTAAGTCCTAGTGATACTTTGTCACGACCCGAACCCGGGCCCGTGACTGGTGCCTTACCCCGGGCACCCTAGTGATACATCATCAGAGAAAATCAGCGGAAATAAAAACATGAACATGAATTAAGAGACATGATAAATAAACAGGCCAACCAAAACAGTTGCCTTCAGTATATATACATAAATACCCGAACAGTTATCCATTTACAGACTCGCCCACAAGATTACTGCACTTAAGAAGTGATAACAACTATGACGGACAGGGCCCGCCATACCACGAATGTACAAGAACCTACTGACTCGGGGTAACATACCAAAGATAAGCCTCGAAGGAACGGAGCTTCCCAACACGCGAATGTGATCCTATAAGCGGATCGGCGATCGATGTACCTTTACTGCGGCATGAACGCAGCCCGAAGGAGTCGATAACAGTACCAAGTATGTGAAGCGTAAATCAGTAAATGAAATCATAATAGTCTATATAAAGCAGGAGACATGTATGATAACCAAACTACAGTTCACAACATAAGAGCAGTCATGTCAAGTCAGGGACTCACGCCCTAAAAGTCATCCCTCATGCCCGTGGAACTCCTTCCTCACTGCCGGCAGTCTAGGTACAAATCATGTGATACGCATAACAGGTCTCGGCCCATCTTATGGACCTAATATAGCAACGTGTGGAATACATTTCCGGTTCATCCCATGAACCGGTAGTCGAGTGGAATACATTCCCGGATGAACCGGTAGTCAAGTGAAATACATTCCCGGATGAACCGGTAATCAAGTGAAATACATTCCCGGATGAACCGGTAATCAAGTGAAATACATTCCCGGATGAACCGGTAATCAAGTGAAATACATTCCCGGATGAACCGGTAATCAAGTGAAATACATTCCCGGATGACCTAGTCGAGTGAAATACATTCCGGATGAACCGAGTCGAGTAGAACACGACTTGCATAACAAGGCTATCACACGTAACATGGTCAAGTTTCATAACAACAAGCATAAGCAAGTTACACACAACTCAAGGTACTTTCATTTTATGTCAAAGTCCGGATTTTAACCCTAAAGTACTACGTACGTAAATTCCTTTTAAGAGATTCATTCCTTTTCTAAAAGTCACCCGATACCCGTAGTATATAAAAAAATGTGTGACTTATATCATTTAAGTAAACCAAAACAACTTTCACACTTTCCTTTTTAAGATCAAATTAAGGCAATACCATGCCTTCCTTTGGACCAAAATACTTCTCTTTTAAAAGTCAAGTTACCGCATTAAAACAAATGATAAAACCCTTCTTTTGTTTTCATAAAGTCGTTATAACCAACTTCCCACAAAGCTGTTATAACACTTTATGTTTTAAACCATTTTAAGACAACACAATGCCTTTCTTTTCCTAAAAGTTCCGGTTGCCTAATTTCAATTACGCAAGTCTCTTTTAGAAAAGTTTCATAGTTCAATGTCTTAACCTCTTTTTAAAACAATAGAGTAACACATGCCATCGGTGAGTAGGTTAATCTTGTTCATAATCAATCTTATTAAGCAGCCATGATCTAGAAAATGTAATATCATTTTGTCTCATCTTAGCTTCATGCGGATGGAGGTTTCTCTTGGTTTTAATAATACTTAGTTATTCATTACATTTTCCTTTATTAACGCTGCGATGGTTTATTGATACACATTCGATTTCGAAATCGGTAAGCGTTATTCCTTTTAAAACCAAGTACTCATTACTCACGAATGAGGTTTCACACAAAATCCATATTAATTCATTTAAGTTAAGTCTCTTATTTATAAGATCCAATCTCTTAACTTTTGAAATTAATAAACCATTCATTTTACCACCCTTAAGACGTTATACCTAACTTCCCATAAAGCTAGTATAACACTTATGTTTTAAAACAACCAAATACGGTTAACACGTATGCGTCTACATAGCTCACACATATCATGCTAGAAAGATAGGAAGAGGTTCACATACCTCGACGATTATCGACTAATAGCAAAATGCTCCAAGTACCTCAAACCGTGGCTACTCCTTAAGCTAAGTAGATCACGCCACACGTAGTACTACAACCTATAGAGGCCACTGGCGCCTATTAATATCTTTAGATCTCAATGTAGAATATTCTACGAAAATTCGTGAGACCTCCCCAACAAGCGTAAATCTCCTCCTCTATCGAGGTGGCTACCAAGCCAACCGGGGTTAACTCGTCTAACAGGACGTGTACCATGCTACTACACAAGAATGCTACAAGTCTCTTTATGTCTGATCTATGTAATTACGATTCGGTTCACTTTTTAAAATTAGGGCTTAAGTCGCAAGACATTGCTGTAAGTATTATTCGAGCTTAAGTCAAAAGACATTGCCGCACAACTATGTTCAGTTCTATATATAGTATACTTAACTATATACTCCTACAACATGTAATTTCCAATTACAACAGGAGGTCAAGAATGTTTACCTCGATAAGCCCAAAATTATCCAAGTTTAAATGTCGATCCTGAGCAAGGTTTAGCTCCTACTCCGTGCGCTCCAACCCGCTCCAAACAACCCTTAGAAGTTCTAACCAACTTCTACTTAACACTTCAACTACGGGTGAAGATTTACTTAGGGTTTCGTTTTTGTAGTGAGGAAGTATAATAGTATTTTACGGGCTTTTGAAAAAGTGTAACCTTGGGAAGACTTTAAGTTATTTGGGCCAAGGTATTTGGGCATTATAACAATACTAGGAGAGTATTTCTATACCACAAAAAGGGGGTATTTATACGAGACAACTAGGCTAGGGGGGGTACCCCACGGCAAAACACCACAAGGGGGAGGGAGGTGGCTCTCGGCCAAGGGCCTTGCTCAAAGGGGGGGGAGGGGGACTTTGGACGATAGCAAGACAAGAGGGAGGGAGTATTTGAGACTTAGATAGATTGCTCAAGTTTTGGATGAAGAAAGTCTTCAACTTAGAGGGGTATTTATAGGTCAAGTGAAGGCCAACCAATGGCCAAGATGAAGACAAGTGCATAGCAAGTGTAAGGCCAAGATTTAGCCATGTGCTACCTTATCCATCTACACAAAATATCCTACCTAACCCTTGACCAAAAATTCAACACCAAAAACGTGAAAAAGGCTAGCTTTTGCCGTCCACTCCTTCCAATTAGAGGGTGACAAGTGTCGCCCTCTCGTTGGTCCAAAATGTTTCGTCTCTCGGAAAAATCCGTAAAAATTTGAAATGACATAGCCGTAATTTTCCCTACGAAAGCTGTGGAAACGTTTCGTCGAAAAACGACTCCAATCGGGTGTTGTGTACAAATTTCGAAACTAGCCCACCTTTAGGCTTAAATTATTATACGTACGCCCTCACGTACATACTCTGGAAATACGGGGTATAACATTCTCCCCTCCTTAGAAACATTCGTCCCGAATGTTCCTTCTCAAGACGGATAACGATAAAGTTCCTCTTAACTTTAAACAAATTTCCAATGCCACACATGGCAACAAAGTAACACACGTACTCTCCCTGCCTTACTCGTCGTGCCCTTCCCGAACACTTGAACTCTTCTAGTATACGCACCATACTTCAGTCATCGCTTCAGTTTCCAAAACTTTGGAGTCACCACCTCCAAACTTGGTCATCTTACTAGCCTCAATCTTCCTTAAGGCCATTCCCGGCCTTCACGATCCGCTTCAGGTCGAACATATCCACGAACTCATACGATGGTCATCTAAACTTGGGCCTAGCACCCTCGTGACCCTACCACCTGGCGGGACCACCCAGAGCTGACCCCACCTCATTCCGGGCTACGGGTTGACACGCAACACGTCCTCAACCCGAGCCTCTGTCACGCCGACTCTCTCGTTTCTCGATCCGGAACAACCTTGCTAAATCACATCATGAAAGATACCACTTTCATTTACCCAACCCAGGGACTTATCACACAATACATTCCAGACATAAAATGCACTCTGACCAGGATCACTCGCAAAATCTTGTACTCAAGACGGCCTTACATCTAAGGTCTCAACTGTAATATTCTAAGGTTCATCATTTTCTCACCCCCAGGCTTACCCTTTTTCCCCAACCAGGTTCCTAAATCACATTTTAGCACAAAGCTATTCGAACATAACACTTAAAACATTAACATAACATCAAAACATACAAGCCTCTAGAGGGTTAAGGATATACCTGAAGCTAACGCTCCACTCTAATCATAAGTCGCCTGCAGGCGATAATGAAAGCGATGACACGCCATCGATCCGGTAGCTGCGCCAGCTGCGTACCTCTCCTATAAGCCTGATCTCGTCACATGGCCTCGACGGCGCAGTGAAACAAGCACCGATAAAAAGCGACATTCCGGGATGATGTTTGCCATCGTGCCTGCGAGGGGCATGAATCCTGGCGCTAGCACTCACGTATACTGTGAACGAAGCCACGGAGCTCGACCAGCTCGAATACCACGAGCGTCCAAGGCGGGGAACCACTGTCTTGGTGGAGGTACATAACTAGATCTGGCAGGCGGTCCGCCAAAGTTACCAAAGGACCTGCTGCTCGGCCTCTTCTGCGATCTCGGTCATTCCGTCGACCTCTCCGTGCCTCACATCCTAGTGCATGAGCTTGCATGCGGGCAATGTCCATGCGGTGAAGAGCTACACCGTACAAGCCTCGCCAAGTAATCATCGGCCGGTGGCGTAGCGGTGTACTCTCCTCCATATCGGCTACCACGGTGGGCACATACCGAGCTAATGAGTCGAACTCACATTGTACTCTCTAACCGCCCGTCGCCCCGCCTTAATGTCAAAAATCGTCGGCCCGAGCCCTCTCATCCGTGGAGGCAAGAAATGTGCAAGAAATGCCCTCGAGAACTCGTCCCAAACTGCTGGAAGTGCATGCTCTTCCGGACGGCTCGCGAATCAAACGATCAATGCGGTATCACGCGGTGATGCGAACCAATACCACCGACTGCCTCGAGGCTCGATCACTCTCATGATCCGTAGGCTGTCGGATAAACTCACGAGGTCGTCCTCGGCTCTCGATCCATAGAACACCGGAGGCTCTAACTCGAGAAAGTCACGTAGCCTCAGGCTCGCTCGGGGTGAACTACGGGTGCTCTTGGGCTGGAACTGCGTCAGCCTATCTCATATCTGCCACGACCACGGCGATGGCGGGCCATCTCCTTGTACCCGTCTCATCCGCTCCGGTGTGGGGTGGAGGCTCAGTCTTGTAGTCTCAGCGACCACTGCTGCGCTCTAAACTCTCTTTGGTCTTTGGCGTCGCGAAACCCGCCGTCGGAAGCTTGCTCGTCTTGGCCGGCTGCGCGCTCGTACTCCTCAGTATCTCACTAACGGCTCCTCGATCGCCTTGCCCATTCGGGCACAGGTTGCCTGCAGCGGAGGCATAATCGGTAAAGGAAAGGAATACGTCGGAGGGTCCAACTTATCACACACTCTGAGGCACGATCTCGAATGAGAAGAATGGAAACCAATCCTAAATGTCCTATAGCCTCACGATTATAGATGTGGTGCACAACACACCGATAATCAAGACTACTACTAGACACGGTGCGTAGACACTTTCCGAGGACTAATCGCTCGATACCACTTTTGTCACGACCGAACCGGGCGTGGTCGTGCCTACCGGGCACCCTAGTGATACATCATCGAGAAAATCAGCGGAAATAAAAACATGAACATGAATTAAGAGACATGATAAATAAACAGGCCAACCAAAGCAATTGCCTTGGTATATATACATAAATACGACAGTTATCCTTTTACGGACTACGCCCATGCATTACTACGGACCTAAGAAGTGACAACAACTATGACGGACGGGGCCCGCCATACCCGAATGTACAAGAACCTGCTGCACTCGGGTAACATACCAAAGATAAGCCTCAAGGAACGGAGCTTCCCAACACTGAATGTGATCCTATAAGCGGGGATCGGCGATCGATGTACCTTTACTGCGGCATGAACGCAGCCCCGAAAGGAGGTCGATCAACAGTACCAAGTATGTGAAATGTAAATATCGTAAATGAAATCATAATAGTCTATATAAAGCGGGAGACATGTATGATAACCAAACTACGATTCACAACATAAGAGCGATCATGTCAAGTCGAGGACTCACGCCTAAAAGTCATCCTCACGTACGTGGAACTCCTTCCTCACCTGGCGATCTAGGTACAAATCATGTGATACGCATGCGAGTCTCGGCCCATCTTATGGACCTAATATAGCAACGTGTGGAATACATTTCCGGTTCATCCCACGAATGGAGTCGAGTGGAATACATTCGGATGAACCGGTAGTCAAGTGAAATACATTCGGATGAACCGGTAATCAAGTGAAATACATTCGGATGAACCGATAATCAAGTGAAATACATTCCGGATGAACCGGTAATCAAGTGAAATACATTCGGATGAGCCGTAATCAAGTGAAATACATTCGGATGAGCCGGTAGTCGAGTGAAATACATTCCGGATGAACCGGTGAGTCGAGTAGAACACGATACTTGCATAACAAGGCTATCACACGTAACATGGTCAAGTTTCATAACAACAAGCATAAGCAAGTTACACACAACTCAAGGTACTTTCATTTTATGTCAAAGTCGGATTTTAACCCTAAAGTACTAAATGCGTAAATTCCTTTTAAGAGATTCATTCCTTTTCTAAAAGTCACCCGATACCCGTAGTATATAAAAAAAATGTGTGACTTATATCATTTAAGTAAACCAAAACAACTTTCACACTTTCCTTTTTAAGATCAAATTAAGGCAATACCATGCCTTCCTTTGGACCAAAATACTTCTCTTTTAAAAGTCAAGTTACCGCATTAAAACAAATGATAAAACCCTTCTTTTGTTTTCATAAAGTTGTTATAACCAACTTCCCCCAAAGCTGTTATAACACTTTATGTTTTAAACCATTTTAAGACAACACAATGCCTTTCTTTTCCCTAAAAGTTCGGTTTGCCTAATTGCAATTACGCAAGTCTCTTTTTAGAAAAGTTTCATAGTTCAATGTCTTAACCTCTTTTTAAAACAATAGAGTAACACATGCCATCGGTGAGTAGGTTAATCTTGTTCATAATCAATCTTATTAAGCAGCCATGATCTAGAAAATGTAATATCATTTTGTCTCATCTTAGCTTCTATGCAGATGGAGGTTTCTACTGGTTTTAATAATACTTAGTTATTCATTACATTTTCCTTTATTAACGCTGCAGTGGTTTATTGATACACATTCTGATTTCCGAAATCAGTAAAACGTTATTCCTTTTAAAAACCAAGTACTCATTACTCACGAATGAGGTTTCACACAAAATCCATATTAATTCATTTAAGTTAAGTCTCTTATTTATAAGATCCAATCTCTTAACTTTTGAAATTAATAAACCATTCATTTTACCACCCTTAAGACGTTATACCTAACTTCCCATAAAGCTAGTATGACACTTATGTTTTAAAACAACCAAATACAGTTAACACATGTACGTCTACCGTACTACATAGCTCACACATATCATGCTAGAAAAGATAGGAAGAGGTTCACATACCTCGCGACGATTATCGACTAATAGCAAAATGCTCCAAGTACCTCAAACCGTCGGCTACTCCTTAAGCTAAGTAGATCACGCCACACATAGTACTACAACCTATAGAGGCCACAAAGCGCCTATTAATATCTTTAGATCTCAATGTAGAATATTCTACAGAAAATTGAAGACCTCCCCCATGACAGCGTAAATCTCCTCTCTATCGAGGCTGCAAGCCAACAGGGGTTAACTGCCTAACCTGGACGTGTACAATTCTACTACACAATAATGCTACACAAGTCTCTGTATGTCTGATCTATGTAATTACTGATTCGATTCACTTTTTAAAATTCAGCTTAAGTCGCAAGACATTCTGTAAGTATTATTCGAGCTTAAGTCAAAAGACATTGCCGCACAACTCTGTTCAGTTCTATAGATACTATACTTAACTATATACTCATAAATCATGTTATTTACAATAACAACCTGATGTCTAGATTGTTTACATCTATAAGCCCAAAATTTTCCAAGTTTAAATGTCGATCTGAGCAAGGTTTAGCTCCTACTCCGTGCGCTCAACTCCAAACAACCCTTAGAAGTTCTAACCAACTTCTACTTAACACTTCAACTACGGGTGAAGATTTACTTAGGGTTTCGTTTTTGTGGTGAGGAAGTATAATAGTATTTTCTGGGCTTTTGAAAAAGTGTAACCTTGGGAATACTATAAGGTATTTGGGCCAAGGTATTTGGGCATTATAACAATACTAGGAGAGTATTTCTATACCACAAAAAGGGGGTATTTATACGAGACAACTAGGCTAGGGGTACCAGCAAAACACCACAAGGGGAGGAGGTGGCTCTCGGCAAGGCCTTGCTCAAAGGGGGGGAGGGGGACTTTGGACGATAGCAAGACAAGAGGGAGGGAGTATTTGAGACTTAGATAGATTGCTCAAGTTTTGGATGAAGAAAGTCTTCAACTTAGAGGGGTATTTATAGGTCAAGTGAAGGCCAACCAATGGCCAAGATGAAGACAAGTGCATAGCAAGTGTAAGGCCAAGATTTAGCCATGTGCTACCTTATCCATCTACACAAAATATCCTACCTAACCCTTGACCAAAAATTCAACACCAAAAACGTGAAAAAGGCTAGCTTTTGCCGTCCACTCCTTCCAATTAGAGGGTGACAAGTGTCGCCCTCTCGTTGGTCCAAAATGTTTCGTCTCTCGGAAAAATCCGTAAAAATTTGAAATGACATAGCCGGAATTTTCCCTACGAAAGCTGTGGAAACGTTTCGTCGAAAAACGACTCCAATCGGGTGTTGTGTACAAATTTCGAAACTAGCCCACCTTTAGGCTTAAATTATTATACGTACGCCCTCACGTACATACTCTGGAAATACGGGGTATAACATACTTGATATGATAGTTGTCTTTGATTTTACAAGTGATAGTTCATTCTATTTATTCCATTGAGAGCCAATTAATGATTTAAATTGTATAAAGTTACTCATGATATTCCATTCGTGCTTGATATGATTATATTAATTCACCGAGTCTCGGGCCGGGTATGTATATGTATAATGATTTTACCGACTCCTAGAATGGGCCGGGTACGATATATGTGGACAGACATCCACGGATATGATTTACCGAGTCCCATGATGGGTCGGGTACGGTATGTGCACATTATATGATTTCACTGAGACCCTCACTAGAGGGTTGGGTACGGTATGTATATGTATATAACTTCATTCACCGAGTCCCATATTGTGTCGGGTACGGTATGTATATGTATATGACTTCATTCACGGAGTCCCACATTGTGTCAGGTACAGTATGTATATGTATATGACTTCATTTACCGAGTCCCACATTGGGTCGGGTACGGTATATTATATGGACATACATGACTCTCATTTTATAAGGCACAGGTACATTGGTATACTGATTATTATACTTGTCTCATGACATCTTTTGGCCAGTTATAATCTTCTTTACAGTACCTCATATTTTATATACTCGGTACATTTTTCATACTGACCTCTTTTCTCTGGGGGGCTGTGTTTCATGCCCGCAGGTACATGTACTCAGTTTGGTGATCCTCCAGTCTGGGATTTCCACTCAGATGTTTGGATAGCTCCATTGTTCCAGAGCTTAGTCATTTTGGTACAGATCCTTGCTATAGACTTATGCATATTCAGGGGTACGGCGGGGCCCTGTCCCGTCATATTTCACTGTTATACTCTTAGAGGTATGTAGTCATGTGTGGGTTGTAGACGTGTTTTAGTCAGCTGTACAGTTATGATTTGTTTTGGATATTTCTGTATATAGTGACAGCCTTCTCGACTTGCCTATTTGGTTATGATTGATTAGCTGCGACTCCTCGGGAGACAGGTTCATTTCAGATTTCTATATTGTTCCCGGTATCAGTCGAATTATATGTGGCAGGTCAGTATAAGGGTGTCCAATTAGGGCACCACTCGATGCCCGTCGGGTCGGGTCATGACAAAAGTGGTATCAAAGCAGTTTGTCCTCAGAACGTCTACAGACCGTGTCTATTAGAGCCTTGCATATGGGTATGTTGTGCACTATACTTATACGCAGAATGCTGCCGGACATTTAGGATATCATCTTTTCTTCTTACTCTAAGATCGTGGGATAGAGCTATGTTATTAGGATAATCCCTCTCAAACGAATTATTGTGTTTCCAGCTATGCCTCCGAAGAAGGCGACAATTTCCCAGAAGGGAAAGGGGAAATCAGTAGCAGGAGCTACTAGTCAGATCCGGAGAGCTACTAGGGCCCATGCCCAGTCTATGCCTGAGATTGTACTCCAGTCAGCGAGCTCAGCTATACGGTCACCTCCAGATGAGCTTAGAGCAGCAGCGGCTCCAGTTCAGAGGGAGGCATCACCGCTAGCTCTCGAGGCCCCAACATCTGCGCCTCTAGCTCCTCAGCCAGGGGCGGAGGATAGTTCCATGAGAGATGTAGTTCAGCTGCTGATCAGACTAGTGGCAGGGCAGACCCGCGGACAGGGACTGGGAGTTGACCATAGATATGATAGTTTAAGGATTCGTGACTTCCTAAGTTGTTGTCACGACCCGACCGGGGCCATCGGTGCCCTACAGGCACTTGCTGTAAACATCAGAGAAAATCAGCGTAAAATACATGAAAATTTAAAAAATAAAACATCGTTAGTAAAAAAACAGGTTAGCAGATAGGCTACCTTCACGAACATATATAAATACAACCAAGAAGCGATTGCCTCATTTCTTTTACAAATCGACCTGATAGGTGACTACAGACCTCTAAGAGTTTTGACATAACAACTGTGGCGGGACAAGGCCCCGCCGTACCCCTGAATAAACATAAACGTGACAACTCCGGAACACTGGAGCCATCTCATCTTCTTTGAGCAGGATCCTAAGCTCGCGGATCCAATCAGTATACCTAAACTGCGGGCATGAACGCACCGAAGAAGTCGATAACAACAGTACGAATATGGAGCGAATATAACGTCTGATGAAACAAATCATAATCGTACAAAAGAATGACAAGGACAAGTATAAAAATACATACGGATCCTGCCGTGTCATTACCACTTATGAACTTAATCGTACCTTATTATCCTTTCCATTCCCGATAAAAGTTATAGTCACATTCTTACGCACATTATTAGAAAAAGAATCATTAAGTTCATTACCATATAACTTACTTATCTTTCGTAACATAGTCCGCCCATTACGGAGGGACACATATACTACCCGAACTGGGGCGCGATCAAGTCACACTAATATCAAAGCATGCCCGTGGACTCCCCCATCACTGTCGACAGCTATTAGTGTCAAATATAACCATGTGACGCGCCCGTGGCATCCCACCTCACTGTCGGCAGCACATACACAATACATATATATATATCCCGCCTGGAATCCCACATCACTGCCAGCGATCCGGTATAATAATACACCAATAGGCATACATGAACACCAAGTCCCACCTGGTATAGCGTCTTGGGGTCTCACTCACTTATACTCTTACTGGAGAAGGTGGTAAGCGGTGGTATAGCATCTTGAGGTCTACCCTCACTTATACTCTTACCACGGAGAAGGTGGTATAACGTCTTGGGGCTTGCCCTCATTTATACTCTTACCTATCTCGACGGTCGTCAAACAACACATAAAGCGGTGGTACAGTGTCTTGGGGTTTACCCTCACTTATACTCTACTGGAGAAGGTGGTATAACGTCTTGGGGCTTGCCCATTTATACTCTTACCCTATCTCGACCGACCATCAAACAAGACATAAGCACTACCATGTCTTCTATAAAAATCCGGGAATTTAACCCAAGTACTACAAGTAACGGAAGCATACCCGTGGAATCCCACATCACTGTCGGTACGTCCCAGTAACTTACAACAAGACAGCCGACCCTTCAACCGAGAGTCGCGACAACTTAATAAAACATAATACTTGCACTCAAAGGCTATTACCAGCACATATAGGCAAGTTCTCAATTAACCAAGCCAAAGTACTTATCAAGGCACACATAGGATAATTCTCATTTTATCAAGCCAAAGTACTAATCAAGGCATACATAGAATAATTCTCTTTTAACAAGTCAAAGTACTTATCAAGGCACACTTAGACAAATTCTCAATTTATCAAGCCAAAGTACTAATCAAGGCATACATAGAATAATTCTCTTTTAACAAGTCAAAGTACTTATCAAGGCACACTTAGACAAATTCTCAATTTATCAAGCCAAAGTACTAATCAAGGCATACATAGAATAATTCTCTTTTAACAAGTCAAAGTACTTATCAAGGCACACATAGGATAATTCTCATTTTATCAAGCCAAAGTACTAATCAAGGCATACATAGAATAATTCTCTTTTAACAAGTCAAAGTACTTATCAAGGCACACTTAGACAAATTCTCAATTTATCAAGCCAAAGTACTACATACATACATTCTTTTATAAAAGACCCCTTTCTATGTAAAGCTCCAAGATACTAACACCCGTAGTATCAAGTCCTATTCACCTTTCAAGACAAGTCACAATACCTTTTTTAGAAATACAAATACCGGCTTCTAAATCAAGTGACTTCTTTTATTAAAACCTTAAGCAATTGGTACTTTTAAACCAATTTGTCGCTCCTTAGTACAAGTTATTTCTTTGATTACTTTATTAGAAAACTATTCTCTTAACCTTCCATAAAGCCGTTATAACCAACTTCCCATAAAGCGTTATAACCGCTTTATGGTTTAGACCAACACGCCTTTTATAACCAAGAGACTTACTTTTTGAAACCAAGTATTAAATACTTTCAAATCAATTCTCATACCTTTCAAAAATACTACTAGTCTCTTAACCTTTAGAAAACAAGTGACTCATTTTATATAAAACCTTAGGCAATTAATGCCTTAAAAACAAGTTGCCTTTTCACTAAAATCAATTCATTTATCTTTCCATAAAGCAAATATAACTAACTTCCCATAAAGCCGTTATATTCACTTTATATCTTAGCCAAAAACAATTTCCTATCCAAGGGACTTATACGTTTAAAACGGAACAAGTATCACATACTTTAAAACTCTTCAAGTCCCTTAACTTAATAAAACTCAAGACATCCTTTATTCTTTCAAAGAAGTGAGTTAATCCCCTAACTCACCCGACTTGGCTATTCATAAAATTAGTAAAGGATATCTAGGTGTTTGTTATACCCCGTAGTTCCTGGGTATGTATGCGAGGACGTACGTACGAGAATACGACAGAAAGATTGGAAAGGAAGAAAGAGGTGATTTCTCCACGGAAAAGTTTCCGGTTTTTGTGAAGGAAAAAGGTTCGTTAATGGGAATTGGATTCCCAGATTTGGTATTCGGACTTCCTGGAATATTAGAGAATTATGGAATTTTATTTTTGGAAATGGTCACGTGGGGCCCACGGGAGAAATTTACGGTTTTGTGGGGCCCACTTTGTTTTCGAGATTTTGGCCATTGTGGATATTTTCGGAAGATGTTTTATTTTGGGCCAATAGGAGGGTGACGCGTGTCACCCCCGCCTAGGTGGCTTAATGAATGGCATTTGTGCACAACACTGGTTAGAGTCGTTGACGAAACGTTACCTAACTGCGAAGGGTAAATTACGGCTATGTCATTTAGTATTTTTGCGGATTTTTCCGAGAGACGAAACGTTTTGGACCAACGAGAGGGCAACACTGCACCTGCCGTTGGTGGACTGAAGGCGTTAGGTAGATTGGATGAGCAAGTCTTGGTTGATATTTGTGTAGATATTTTGTGAGGTTTTAAGGAGTAGGGACTAGGGGCACTTGGGCATATCTTGGCCTTACACTTGCTATACACTTGGCTAGATCTTGGCCGTTGGTTGGCCTTGGCTTGTGCTATAAATACCCTCTCCTTTGATGAACTTCTTCATCCTAAATATTTCTAAGTGTTAGAATCCTCCCCTCCCTTCCTTATGGTTCTCGTCCCTCCCTTGTGGCCGAGAGCACCCCTCTAGGGGTGCTAGCGAGAGTGTACCCCCTAGCCTAGTTGCTTTCGTATAATACCCTTTGTGGTGTAGAAATACTCTCTAAAGTATTGTTATAATGCCCAAATTACCTTAGTAGTATACCTTGTAGTATTCTAAGGTTATACCTATCTGGCTTGGAAATACTATTATACTTCCCGTCACCACAAAACCGAAACCACAGGAAAATCTCCATAGTCAGTTTGGAGTATTGTGTAGAAGTTGGTTAGAACTTCTAAGGGTGGTTTAGAGCGGGTTGAGCGCTCGGAGTTGGAGCTAAACGATTGCCTGTGATCGACTTTATACTTGGATAATTATGGGCTTATCGAGGTAAATATCTTGTCCTCTATTGTAATTGGAAATTACATGTTGTTAGAATATATAGTTAAAGTATACTATATATAGAATCAACGTGGTTAGTTAGGCAATGTCTTTTGACTTAAGCACAAGAATCGAATCGTATCAGACTGATGACTTGTGTAGTAATCTTGTGGAGTAGAATTGTACGTTCGGGTTAGATGTATAACCCCACGGTTGGCTTAGTAGCCGGCCAGTTAGAGGAGGAGATTTACGTTGTTGCGGGGAGAGTCTTTGCCAATTTTACGTAGAATGTTCTACGATAAGATCTTAATGTTAATAAGCGCGTGGCCTTATAGGTTGAAGTACTACGTGTGGCGCGTTCTACTTGGCTTTAGGAGTAGCCGCGGTTGGGAGTACTTGGGCGTTTTGCTATTAGTCGATACTCGTCGCGAGGTATGTGAACCTCTTCCTATCTCTTCTAGCATGATATGTGAACTATGTAGTGCGGTGAGCGTACGTGTACTAAATGTATTTGATTGGTGTAAAACATAAAGTGTTATAACGGCTTTATGGGAAGTTGGTTATAACGGCTTTATGTTGGTAAGAAAATACATGTGGTTTTAAAAGGTAATCGATTTGAACTATAGCGGCTTGTTATGTGTTAATAAAGAACTTGAAGTATTTCAAAAGAGTTTTGAATCATTTTGAGAGAGAAGTAATACTTGATTTGTTTTGAAAACTTAAGAGTTATACTAGCTTTATGGAAAGTTAGGTATAACGTCTTAAGAATGTTTCTTCGATTTTGGAAATCGAATGTGTATCGACAAACCAACTGCGGCGTTAATAAAAGGAAATGTTTGGTGATTAAGTATTATTAAAACCAGTAGAAACTCCCATCTTCATAGAATCTAAGATGAGACAAAATGATATTTCCTAGATATTGGATGCTTTAATAAGATTGTTTTAAACAAGAATATCCTACTCACATATAAGACTTATGTTTCTCAGATATTTTAAAAGAGAATTATATTCTTAAATTAATAAGACTATGAACTACTTAAACCTTTCTAAATAAGAAACATGAACATTTGAAATTAGGCAAACTTGGGCGTTTGGAAAATAATGTTGATACTTGAGTTTTACAAAGAGAAGTGTTTTGATTTACTTCAAAGATAATCACTATATTTTCATATACTACTGTATTGTGTGACTTTGTGAAGTAACGTATCTTTTAAAGAGTTAATGTATGAAGTACTTTGGGGATAAAACCCCGAACTTGTTAGCATATAGTAGAAAGTACCTGGTGTGTATAACTTGATTGTGTTGGTTTGTGATAGCCTTGTAATACCTTCTTGTTGATTTGATAAGTAAACATGCTAGGATGCTACGTGTGTTAGTATCTTGTGATGTTTGTGTAAAGGGTTTTCCTTTGTTGTGCTTATGTTGTTTAACGATAATTTGTTATGATAGTATTATACATCACTCATCTCTTGAGATGATTAGGGTTAAGTTGCCTCCGTGCGGGGTAGACTTCAGCGGTCGATGGACCTATGATTCGAGACTACCTCATGCGGGTCGAGGGCTATGCGGAGCTGCGGGAGTTCCGAGTTAGACGGCCCTTGTGGTCACGCGGTCCGTGGCGCGGACGGCGAGTCGGGGCGCCGGAGTAGCTACCCTCGATGCGGGGTTATACCTCATGCGGGCGTCGATTGGCCTATCGCGGAGCTGCGGAAAGTTCTGTGGCTAGACGCGCATTAGATCTGCGGGCAAGTGGTCAACTTTGATCATGTGACGGTCAGATGCAGATCTTATGATACGATTCATGACGCACTTGTTGGTGCGTAGGTGTTAGTAGTCGGCTATGCCTTCGTACTTACCAAGACGTGTTATTATGGCAGTGGGACACGTGTTCATGTGTGTTCCTTGGTGCTTTTATATCATAAAGCAAGCGGTGAGGAAGGTATTCCACGGGCATGATTGATGTTGTGGGCGTGAGACCCATTGTTATATTCGAGTGATGACTTGAGGCGTGAGTCACGACTTGACATATCGCTTATTATTGTGAATCGTAGTTTGGTTATCATACATGTCTCCGCTTTATAGACTATTATGATTTCCTTTCTGATATTTTAGTTTCACATACTTGCACTGTTATCTCGACCTCTCGGCCGAGCGTATAAAGAGGCTGTGAGCCTACCACGAAACAGACTAACCGGCAGTGGCTCTCGTGGCACATCCGAGAAGAAGTAGGGAATGCCTCGTGGATCGCAGCAGCCCGGTACCATTTGTTGGGTCGGAGCAAGGCTCGCGACAAAGTGACAAAAGTGGTATCGTGAGCGCTTAATCCTCGGAAAGTGTCTACGCCGTATCCGAAGTCTGATTATCGGTGTGTTGTGCACCACACCAATAATCGTGAGGCTATAGGATATTTAGGATTGGTTTCTATTCTTCTCACTCGAGATCGTGCCTTAGAGCCGTGTTGTAAGTTGGACCTCCGACGAAATTCATTCCTTATCGTTATGCCTCGCGTAGGCAACCCGCCTGTGAGGCGGGGCGGCCAGGAGCCGCGAGTTGAGTTGAGAAGGTTGCGAGGCACAGGCCCAATCATTACCTAGGGTAGTGCTTCATTCGGGATTTCTGCGACGCCACTAGCCCCAGAGAGTTTAGCACGGCGGCGGTTCCTCCGCGTCCATGATATTTGAACCTCGGTTCCACGGCCGAACGATGAATATAGATTGCAAAGCGACCTCATTACTAGCTATGGATTTGGCTACCAGAGATTATACCGATGTACCACGAGTCTTGATGACTACCTAAGAGAGGTTGTGCAAGAGTAATTCTTCATTGGTTGGCATGGCTCTGTCACGGGCTTATGTGCAGCGAAAACGTAGAGATCGACGGGTTAACCAAGGGCGGAAGAGGTCGAGCAGAAGGTCGCCCGGAACTTTCAAGGTGAGTATACCTTAAGTGCTATGTTCGATAGCGGTGTGTTAGTTGTGATTAGAAATCATGGTGGGTTAACCGAGTAAGATTTTGGGGATAGAGAAGGTGTGAGCCTTAGAGTGTTATACGTAGAGACCTTAGAGGTAAAGCCATCTCGAGTAAAAGACGATATTATGTTTGACCTTATAGAGTGCATAGTGCATACGAGCTATGTTCGTGGGATAAGTCCCCGAGCAGTGTGGAAGGAAGAGGGTAGTTGAGCTAAGAACACCGCTTAGGTTTTCGTAACGTGTTTTGAGAGATTGTTCCTTCGGGAGATGGTATTTGCGCCGCGGGTCGGGTTGAGGCCACGTTGCGGGTCAACCCGGCATGTTTAGTGGTGGGTCCGGTTGTGGTGGTCCCGCCTTGTGGTAGGGTCACGAGGGTGTTAGGCTCGAGTTTAGTTAACCAGCGTCGAGTTCGTGGACGCGCTCGACCGGTGGTCGGTCGATGGGGCAGCCCATCGTGTTCTTCTCGGGACCGCTCACTCGGCAGTTGTTGATTTATCGTAAAGGTTGTAAGGCGCGCACGGTGCCTACCTTCACCTTATGGCGCAGTGGAGCGAGTTACGGCTGTTTTGTTTGGAAGTTTTACGAGCAGGTTAAGACTCGCGTAGTCTCGATCGCATTCGCTTCGGGCAGCGTGTGGATTTCGGGGTTGTTGCGAGGATTGTTGTCTCCTCGGAGGAGCGTTTAAGCTACCATTTCGTGTTCTGATGCCGCCACGGCCTCAGGGCAGAAGTGTAAGTCACGGCCGATTGGTTCGATGTTGGCAAGGTTGAGATAGTTGGATCAGCTTGTTCCAGACGGATAGTGTAAAGCTCGTCTAGAAGAAGTTAGCGGCGCAGAGAATCGTGCGGATGATCGCGGCGACGCTAGAGTTCAGTCGACGGTCGGTCTTCTTAAGTACCACCGGACGGTGTGACGAGTTTTGAAAACGAAGGAACTTAGCCCGAGTTACTTGGGCCTTTAAGAGTTCATATGAAGAATAGGCCGGTTGCTATATGTTAGCTTTGCCGTCCGACTTAGAGGCGTGACGTCCGATGCTTCAGATTGTTATGATCGGAAAGTATCAAGATCCATCCGCATGTTCCCGCTTAATGATGCCCACGAAAGAGATAGTAACCCAGTTTTGGAAACTAAAGCAAAGATCGTAAATGTGGTAAGGGTTCGAGCGCATACGACAATGATCGACGCGGCACTGCACCATTTGTTGGGTCGTCGAGCTAGGCTCGCGCAAAGTGACAAAAGTGGTATTATTTGTGGTGATGTTAGAGGTGTTTCCTCGTAGACTTGGATATAAGTATGTTGCGCAGTATTTTCTGGCGCCGTATGGCAGATTGTTTCGTAAGTATAGAAGTGAAGACTATCTTTGGCGCACGATGTTTGAGCTTAGAATGAACATTCGACGCAATGTTTCTAAGGGGAAGAATGTTATACCCGTAGTTCCCGGTATGTATGCGAGGACGCACGTGCGAGAATACGCAGAAAGATCGGAAAGGAAGAAAGAGGTGATTTCTCCACGGAAAAGTTTCCGTTTTGTGAAGGAAAAAGGTTCGTTAACGGGAATTGATTCCCGATTTGGTATTCTGACTTCCCGAATATTAGAGAATTATGGAATTTTATTTTTGGAAATGGTCACGTGGGGCCCACGGGAGAAATTTACTGGCTTTGTGGGGCCCACTTTGTTTTAGATTTTGGCCATTGTGGATATTTTGGAAGATGTTTTATTTTGGGCCAATAGGAGGGTGACACGCGTCACCCCGCCTAGGTGGCTCGCCGAATGGCATTTGTGCACAACACCGTTAGAGTCGTTTTTTCGACTAAACGTTCTACCTAACTGCGAAGGCGGTAAATTACGGCTATGTCATTTAGTATTTTTGCGGATTTTTCCGAGAGGCAAACGTTTTGGACCAACGAGAGGGCAACACGGCACCTCTCGTTGGTGGACTTGAAGGGCGTTAGGCCGATTGGATGAGCAAGTCTTGGTTGATATTTGTGTAGATATTTTGTGAGGTTTTAAGAGTAGGGACTAGGGGCACTCGGGCATATCTTGGCCTTACACTTGCTATACACTTGGCTAGATCTTGGCCATTGGTTGGCCTTGGCTTGGCTATAAATACCCTCTCCTTTGATGAACTTCTTCATCCTAAATATTTCTAAGTGTTAGAATCCTCCCCTCCCTTCCTTATGGTTCTCGTCCCTCCCTCAGGTCGAGCACCTCTCTCTGGGTGCTAGCCAGAGTGTACCCCTAGCCTAGTTGCTGTGATAATACCCCCTTTGTGGTGTAGAAATACTCTAAAGTATTGTTATAATGCCCAAATTACCTTAGCCGTATACCTTGTAGTATTCTAAGGTTATACCTATACGAAAAGCCGGAATACTATTATACTTCCGTCAATCCAAAACCGAAACCTAGGAAAATTTCCATAGTCAATTTGGAGTATTGTGTAGAAGTTAGTTAGAACTTCTAAGGGTGGTTTAGAGCGGGTTGAGCGCTCGGAGTTGGAGCTAAACGATTGCCAGGATCGACTTTATACTTGGATAATTATGGCTTATCAGGTAAATATCTTGTCCTCTGTAATTGGAAATTACATGTTGTTAGAATATATAGTTAAAGTATACTATATATAGAAAACGTGGTTAGTTGGCAATGTCTTTTGACTTAAGCTCAAGAATCGAATCGAATCAGATAAAGAGACTTTGGTGTAGTAATCTTGTGGAGTAGAATTGTACCCGTTCGGGTTAGATGTATAACCCCGGTTGGCTCAGTAGCCGCCAGTTAGAGGAGGAGATTTACTGCTGCCATGGGGAAGTCGCCAATTTTCTCGTAGAATGTTCTACGATAAGATCTTAATGTTAATGTCACGTGGCCTTATAGTGAAGTACTACGTGTGGCGCGTTACTTGGCTTTAGGAGAAATTTCGGCGATTGGGAGTACTGAGCGTTTGCTATTAGTCGATACTCGCGAGGTATGTGAACCCTTCCTATCTCTTCTAGCATGATACGCGTGAACTATGTAGTACGAGACGCATGTACTAAATGTATTTGATTGGTGTAAACATAAAGTGTTATAACCGCTTTATGGGAAGTTGGTTATAACGGCTTTATGTTGGTAAGAAAATACATGTGGTTTTAAAAGGTAACCGATTTGAACTATAACCGGCTTGTTATGTGTTAATAAAGAACTTGAAGTATTTCAAAAGAGTTTTGAATCATTTGAGAGAAGAAGTAATACTTGATTTGTTTTGAAAACTTAAGAGTTATACTAGCTTTATGGAAAGTTAGGTATAACGCCTTAAGAATGTTTCTTGATTTTGGAAAT
The DNA here is from genome assembly GCA_029844215.1 of Przewalskia tangutica. Classification (NCBI taxonomy): domain Eukaryota; kingdom Viridiplantae; phylum Streptophyta; class Magnoliopsida; order Solanales; family Solanaceae; genus Przewalskia; species Przewalskia tangutica. Next base: position 42,600,092 of record CM056722.1, on the reverse strand, counting down.
CGAATGTGTATCGACAAACCACCGCAGCGTTAATAAAAGGAAATGTTTTGACAGATTAAGTATTATTAAAACCATGAGAAACTTCCATCCGCATGAAGCTAAGATGAGACAAATGATATTTCTAGATCATGGTCATTGTAATAAGATTGTTGTAAACAAGAATATCCTACTCACATATAAGACTTATGTTTCTCGATATTTTAAAAGAGAATTATATTCTTAAATGAATAAGACTATGAACTACGAAACCTTTCTAAATAAGAAACATGAACATTTGAAATTAGGCAAACTTGGACGTTTGGAAAATAATGTTGATACTTGAGTTTTACAAAGAGAAGTGTTTTGATTTACTTGAAAAGATAATCACTATATTTTCATATACTACGGTATTGTGTGACTTTTGTGAAAGTAACGTATCTTTTAAAGAGTTAATGTATAAGTACTTTGGGGATAAAACCCGAACTCATTAGCGTATAGTAGAAAGTACGGTGTGTATAACTTGATTGTGTTGGTTTGTGATAGCCTTGTAATACCTTCACATTGATTTGATAAGTAAACATGCTAGGATCTTCGTGTGTTAGTATCTGTGATGTTTGTGTAAAGGGGTTTTTCCTTTGTTGTGCTTATGTTGTTTAACGATAATTTGTTATGATAATATTATACATCACTAATCTCTTGAGATGATTAGGGGAATTAAAGTAACACTTTCCAGATGCGGGGTAGACTTCAGGCGGGTCGATGGACACATGATTGAGACACAATGCGGGTCAAGAAGCATCTTGAGCTGCGAGGTTCAGTTAGGATAAGCCGCGCGGTCATCGCGGTCCCCTTACGTAGCGTGCGAATGGCGAAGTCGAGGAGCGCTGAAGGAGTAAGCCCCACCCTCGATGGGGTTGCCACCTGCATGCGGGCGATACGGTTGGCCCTATCTTGTTGATTTGCGGAAAATTCGGGGCACAGAGCGCGCGGTGAATCTTTAACGGGCAAGTGGTGTTTGGTATTGGCGATGAAACCGGAATGCCTGTCCAGTTCGCGGCACTTGTTAGTGCGCTGGGTGTTGGTATTCGGTATGCTACCATTGCCCCTGCATGTGTTATTATGCTGCAGTGGGACACAGTGATACGTATGTGTTCGCTTGTGCTTTTATACTCGTAAAGCTATGCGGCGTGAGAAGTATTCCGGGCATGATTGATGTTGTGGGCGTGAGACCCGTTATT